>JAXRKP010000155.1:41228-98728 GCA_037039925.1 Doris montereyensis | reverse complement strand
TAGAAGTACCCAATTCTTCGGCTTTGCATCATTCAGCTCTGTGCAGTGTATTATCCTGAGCGTCCTTGTCAACCCTTCAACAACAAAATGTCTATGATAAAACAATTTTATTATGTGCATTCTGGTAGCACTTTGGTACTGTTTTTGGGGGTTCGGTTTTTGTTTGTTTTCATGTATGTGTGTGTGTGTGCGCGCGTGTGTGTGTCTCTGTGTGCGTGTGTGTGTGACTCCAGTCCAGTACTCAGTTACACCTAAATATAGCACACACACACACATACACACACACAGAAAGTTGAGATACGGTCACATTTTGTGTGGATGTAAACTCGAAATTATCTGGCAAACTAATTTTAGGACCGGAGTCGGTGTGAACACTTGCTATATCGACGTTTCCACCTTGGCTTCGAAATGTGTGTATGCGTGTAAGATATAATGTGGCAATCTAATCGTGTGTGTTTGTGTGTGTTTATCAGAGTGAGTGTGCTAGGCGTGCATGCATGTGTAACGGTGAAGTGTTTATGTTCTTGTATAAGATCTAACTTGCCTTAGGTATTTTTAATCCATGGTTAGGCATTATAAAAGGAAAGTAGACGGGCTTTTTTATATCACAGGATGAAATTGCACAGAATTCTAATACGTTTTGATTGATTTCATACAAATGTCAATAAGCTTTCCAATTAAACAATACATTGATGGATTAAATTTTTGTTATCTAACTATTCTTCAACGTTTTATTTGTTTGTTTGGGCATTGTTTTTATCATTTTATCTTAATCTTTGTTTGGGGGTTGGGGGGGGGTGTTCAAACTTTGTTTTGTTTTGTTTTTTTATTCCTTTTTTCTGTTCGTTTCTGTTGCCTTTTATTTTGTTTCGTTGTTTTTTTATTTTATTTTCTTTCCATTAAGATGTGCCTTCTATTTGAGTAAAGGTTTCCGTATTATATGGGATTAAATTTCTGGGAATTTCATTTTTTTACATTTTATCTTCAATGTTTTTGGGGGGTGTTCAAATTTTTTTTTTTTTTTTTTTATTTTTTTTCCATTGGCAATATTTGAGTAAAGGGTTTCCGCATTTTGTATTGGGATTTTTTTATTTTATTTTCACTGTTTTACCATTGGCAATATTTGAGTTTGAGTAAGGGTTTCCGTATTTGGTATTGGGCATTTCACTGTTTTACCATTGGCAATATTTGAGTAAAGGGTTTCCGTATTTGGTATTGGGCATTTCACTGTTTTACCATAGGCAACATTTGAGTAAGGGGTTGCTGTATTTTTTAAGTAAAGTTATTTCAGCAATGACCATTTTTAAAAGTAAACCTTTCAATTTTAATGATCCTGGGGTAGAAATGTTTCAAGATTGATATTATTTGGAATGAAACATTTCATGATTGCTAATGTCTGAATAGAAATGTATCAGAGACATCAATATTTAGGTAGGCCTGTATGTGTTTTATAATAAGTAGGGGGGGGGGGGTAAAAAGAAATACTTCATGATTAGTGCTATTTTTTGTAGAGGTTGATGGTACTCTAATAAAGGTGTTTCTGGTTTACAAATATTTTAGATGGGGAATTTCATGACTGGTAAAGTTTGAGTATTGGTGATTCAGGTTTGCAAATATTTTGAATGAGGTATTTATTGACTTGTAACGTTTGAGTAGAGGTGTTTCAGGATAACCATTATCTTAGATGGGTTAATTCATGACTGATAATGTTTGAATAATATTAGAGGATGGTGCTGATGTTGTTCAGATCATAATTTTGCTGGTGCTGACAATGATGACGATGATGATGAAGTGAAGAGGACGAGGAAGAGGATAAGGATATAGATTAAACACATTGACAGTTTTACTTTGTATGTTCCAACATAAATTAAAATAAATAATATTTCATGTTTGTCCTCCATTATTGAAGATTTAGTGAAGTAACACCATGCATGGTAACTATACACAAAATTCCTTCGCTCTCAGGCCCGGAGTCCCGAAATCCTCGACCTCTCCAGTTTGCCTGTCGCCACCCCTGCCACTGACCTTCCCGTCACTGGTCGTCCAGCCAGCGCCAAATCTCGTCCAGGGACTGCCAAACTTCTCAGACGACAGACAAGCGGATTCCCTCTCTGGAACGATCTGATAGGTATAATAGATAGATAGATAGATAGATAGATAGATAGATAGATAGATAGATAGATAGATAGATAGATAGATAGATAGATGATAGGTAGATAGCTAGATAGATAGATAGATAGATAGATAAACAGTTAGATGAATAGATAGATGGATGGCTAGATAGATAGATAGATAAATAGATAGATAGATAGATAGATAGATAGATAGATAGATAGATAGATAGATAGATAGATGGATAGGTAGATAGCTAGATAGATAGATAGATAGATAGATAGATAAACAGTTAGATAAATAGATAGATGGATGGATAAATAGATAGATAGATAAATAGATAGATAGATAGATAGATATAGATAGATAGATAGATAGATAGATAAATAGATAGATAGATAGATAGATAGATAGATAGATAGATAGATAGATAGATAGATAGATAGATAGATAGATAGATAGATAGATAGATAGATAGAGCACATGTATTTGTAATTCATCTCTGTTTTTTTGTTTTTTTTTACTCTTTTTTTCCAGAAGCCGCATCCTCATCTGTGACATCGTTCAAGGAAGCTTTGAGCAAGGTTGAAAGATCGCACAGACTCTCGGACACCAAAGTCCAAGATCCCCGAACAAACCACAACATTCTTCACTTCGCCTTGGATTATGGAGAGGAAAAAATCATCGACGTGGTCATCGATCGGGCAGACGACATCCTTGCCCAGCAAGAACACGACATCACTGTTTCCAAGATGACCGGCAAACGTAACGCGTTCCATCAGCTCGTGCAACGCAATGACCTCCTCAGGCTTAAACTACTCCTGTCCAAGCTTAGCCACCAGGGAACCAGAATGAACATGCTGCTTCAAGAGACTCGCGTGGAAATCAAAGGTCAAAGGCCAAGAACGTTCCCATGTCTCCACCTGGCAGCGTTTCATGGCTTCACGGACATAGTGATATACCTTCTGGATCTCGGTGTTGACGTCAACCATGTCAATGCAAAGAAGGACACGGCCTTACTGTGGGCTGCGAGGTGGGGTCACAACCAATGCGTGAAGACGCTGCTGGGAAGGGGAGCTCACCCGGGCGTTGAGAATGACAAGGGCTCCACGGCTTTATATTGGGCAGTCCGCTACGGCCATGACGATACGGTGGAGTTATTGGCACGAGAAGGCAAAGCAGACGTTAATCGAACCAGGAAACTTGGTCTTGTTGCTCCAATCGTCCTGGCATGCGCACTTGGCTACGAGAGTATTGTTAAAACATTGCTGCAATATGGCGCAAACTCCAACACCGTTATTAGAGGAGGTGAAATGCCAATACACCATGCAGCGAGAGAGGGTTTTTCGAAATTGATAGAGGTAATGAATGAGTCGAGGTCTTTCAAACTTTCAGTTCTATTTCATTTCCACATGTTATTATTTTTCATGACAACATTGCAGAAGAGTAGTACAACTCACGCTTCATTTCATCGGGACAACAGTAAGTGTAATCTACAATATAACTGGCGTAGCATTGAATCATGTAAGGCTTAATCATAAATTTATGTGGCAACTGAAAATCTTGAAAATATCCGAATGCGCTCAAATATATGTAGAGGTGCATTTACTATTCATTGTGATTAATTTGAAAGAAAACAACCGATAAAGCCACGCTCCATTCAAAATACTTAACGCAGGACGGAAGTGTCTATAATAATATATCAGACCTGTACGATTTATACACTGAGAGGTTAACCATGTCCGAAAGAAAGAAAAAAGAAGTCTCTGACTAGAAGAGACAAAAGAACAATTAGACAAAAGGAGTATACATAAAGGCGGTTTCAAGCCTTTCGTGAGCAACAGAATCAAGTTGTAAACTTAGATCTCCAGATCTAAATCAAGAACCTGATTCAACTAAGGTGGGCTTTCCAGCTAGTATGCCTATAGTATATAATCTTAGCATCCATATATACCATCTTAAACCCTTTTTTTTTTATAAGATGATATTCTTATCCTACTTACGGAAATTGGTGGCGGAATGAAAAGTTTCTCAAATAACAGTCATAATCACAAATAGAAAACGTAATACTTAAACGGTGAGATCATTTCTGAATGGGTCCTTGGGTGGAAAGACAAACGCCTATACTTTATCACTTTTATAACGCTGACATTCTGCAACATAAGATAAAGATACAGATAAAGATAGATTTACAGTCCGTATCCCCGCACAAGTGCAGGCTCACCGACTGTACGCCATCTATCCCCCAGCAGGCCATTTCACTCGAAGTAAACAAAGTAAAATTCATTTAAGGCCGTTACGGCCCATAGAGCCGGAGCTTATCCCGGTTTCAATAGCGTGAAGAGGAACAAGGATAATAATCACCTCCTGGCCAGGACGCTAGTCTGACGCAGGTTTTTACTCCCAATCTAATAATTGTACCCATTTACACCTGTAATAGAGTGGGGGAGATGCGTGTTAAGTGTCTTTCCCAAGGAACACAACGTCAGACTTAGCTTTGCTGGGATTCGAACTCTGGATCTCATGATCCCCAGTCCGGCAGCCTAATCACTCAGCCATCAACGCCACATTTCCTTCAAACGTCGTCCCTACTCCCAGGGAGTATAGAGTACAGCAGTCTCATAGGCGCCTCTTACTAACACTAGGACAAGATATTTCTCTTAATACGGCGTAACACTATATTCTGCATTTTGAGTGTACGTCTCGTAATGAATTTGAAGAAGCACAGCTCGATTTTTTAGTAAGGATTTTGCAAATCTGCATCTCTACCTACATAATAATATGGTAGGGTATTTTTTAAATCGCCTAAAGTGTCTTCTTTAGCTCAAGCTTTCGAATTAATTTTGTCTCAAGACTGTAGAACAAGTTTTTGTCCAAAAAATCAATCGGTATGTTCTTAATGGTTTAATGTCTTTAGCATGGTATGGCATTTTAAACCAAAATCTTAATCATTGATGCATGTGCAGCAAATTCGTAAGTAGAAAATATGTCAAAAGAAAAGCGTAGTAGGTAGAACCTGAAAATGTTACAAAAGTGAATGTAACTCACTGACGGTCCTTTTTCGGGGGGGGGGGGGGGGGGTTGTTTTTTGTTTGTTTGGGTTTTTTTACATTAAAAATATGTATTCTATGCCTTTTCAATTCTATTGTCATGAAAAAAGAATTTCACAAATCCCTTTCCGACCTTCGACTTCAATCGATCATGTCAAATGCACCTGTATAGTTTGATGCCATGCCATAACATGGCGAGTAACTGCACTTAAGCCCTCTATGACAATCAGCATTAAATCGAATTGAAGTTATCGTGTCAGAAAATGATGAGCCTCATGGGTAAAGAACGTAAATTTAGGGATGAAAAAAAAATCATTTGTATTTTTATTATTATTGCTCAAATTTGTATTGTCTGTCAATGTACAATAGTAAAGCTGTTTTAAGATCAAATATATATATTATTCCATCTCCCCCTCCCTCCCTCCCTCCCTCCCTCCCTCCCTCCCCCCCCTCTCTCTCTCTCTCTCTCTCTCTCTCTCTCTCTCTCTCTCTCTCTCTCTCTCTCTCTCTCTCTCTCTCCTCTCTCCCCCCTCCCCCCTCTCCCCTCTCCCCTCTCTCCTCCTCCCTCCCTCTTCACCCCACACCCCTTACACCTTTTGATCCCCCGACATTTTCTCTCTTAATACCATCACCACACTGTTTCTTTCTTCATCATCACCAGTTGCTCATCAGCAAGGGGGCCTCGGTTGATGCCGCCGATGAAAGGGAGACACCGCTTTGCTTCTCACAACGCGGTACGGAAACGTCAAGGCTTTACAGACGCTGGTGAGTCTTGACCTTTGGCTTCTGCTACTGCTGTCTGTTGTTCAGCTTGGTGTTTGTCCTGTTGTTGGAGGCTCGGTTTTCGAGAGGCAAAGTGACGGCCTCTTAACCAAAAGGTTGTGGGTTCAAAGCCCCGACGGTTTAAAAACATTTCTCGAGCTTTTTCAAGTAAAATTACCCCTCCCTGATCCAGGTAGGCAGATCGACACCTAGTTCAATCGGAGACGGACGATAAAAAAGGAGGTCCCGTATGCAGATCACAACACTATGTACACGTTAAACATCCCTTGGCTGTCAACATGGTAGTCCGGGCAATATTTGAGAGAAAAAATCCTACCAAAACCCTTGAGATCACCTTAGTTGTAGATGTGGGTAAAATCAAATCAAATCAAATCAAGCATGTCTGTTTGGGTTTTTTTTTTATCTATTTGTTTCTCTGTTTGTTCCTGCCTTTGTGATCATTGTCTGGGGCTTGTTGGTTAGTTTTTCGTGTTTTTGTGTTTCATTTATCCGAGTTTAATCTATGGTTGTTTTTGGGCTTTTCGGTTTATGTTAGTGCGCGCGCACGCGGGTGTGTGTGTGTGTGTGTGTGTGTGTATGTGTGTGCGTGTGTGTTATTGTTGTTTTGTTGTTTTGATGTTGTAGTTGTTTTGGGGACAGGTGAACCGGCGCTGGGGAGGGGGAGAGCGGGGAGAGAACACTGTGTACTGGGGTTATTTCTTTTTGGTTTGGGTTTTTTTTTCCATTGGCGAGTGTTTATTTTGATTTCAGGTGAGATTTTTATTGACAGGGGTGGCTAAGGTGGTGATATAGGGGGAGGGGTGGGGGAGGGTGTTTGGGGGTTGGTGTTGGTAGGGATGATTGGGTTCTTTGTTGTTATTGTTGTTTTGGAGTTGTTGTTTTATTTTTTTGGGGGAGGGGGTAGACGTTTGTATATTTTTAATGGTAAGAACGGGGTTTTTTACCAGGGCGGGGTGGGGGTGGGAGGGGGGGGCTGGTTTTGGCCAACATGTCTCTCAAGAAGCCAAGAGCAGATACATAGTTGTGTATTTTTGTAATCACTTTATTTTATTTATTTTTTCTAGGGGGTATGCTTTTGTTTTGCTTGATTGCTGCTTCATTCATTTTTTTAAAAATAATTATTGACTAAGTTGTCCGTAATGTTAAGCCAACGACATTGAGTATTGAGCAAGTGGAAATCCAAATTGGTGGCGAGAGGACACATTAAAATTATAATATCATGTAGGCCTATATCGTTGGACATCCGCGTTTAGTCTTATCGTATATCGTAAACTATTTAACTGGATGTAATATGAAATAGTATGTATTCCATGACATTATCAACCATTGCTTTGCCAGACCCAACACAGTGTCCTAGTGTCATGTCCTTCGGAATCTCTTCACTCGGCTTAGGTGTAAATAAATGAGTCAAACCAGCGTCACAATACCCACCTAGCGCCACCTAGCGCTACAGGTACTGGAATAATTTCCGACCTGATGTGCCCCGATATTTTATAGGAAAGTCGAGACCCCCCCCCCCCCTTCCTTCTCCGCTATGGGCACCCTGCTTGGACAATAAATATTTATCTTCGGCATCTTATTTATTAATACAATACAGTAGTTTTTTTAACGGCTATCAGTTGTCAGTATGTTCTTCTACTTCAATTCTGGGTAACTGTACACTTTAGCGTCATCAATTAAAGTGGGTCAACTTTTGCTCTTGATGTCCGTATCGACTTAGATCTACATTTATAGACAAGACGGAAGAAATATATCCACAATCCCTTACCTTGAAGCCCCTACCCTCACCCATGGCGGATCGGGTGGGGTGGGAACGGAGGGTGGGGGAGTGGGGGGGGGGGCTTCAGGGTATGGGATCGTGGATATAATTCTTCCGTCTCATCTATAAATGTAGATCTAAGCCGATACAACGAGTACAGATATGACCCATTTTGTATCACGCCACTAAAGTGTAAACTTGTGTAATTCTAATGATGTTCAGCTCTGTAATTCTAATGATGTTCAGCTCTGTAATTCTAATGATGTTCAGCTCTGTAATTCTAATGATCTTCAGCTCTGTAATTCTAATGATCTTCAACTCTTTTAGTTGAGACACGGTGCAAGCCTTCACGTGAAAAATCACATGGGTGAGGATGTCTGGTCCACGGCTGTTGCCAATGACAACGACCTGATTCTCAGACTTTTGGTTAATCATCAGAGGACCAAAATGGATGACGAAGGTAGGGGCCATGCCATTGGTGTTATACGAAACTGCACACTATCGGAGGGCCATTGGTGTTATACGACAATGAATACTATCGGAGGGCAATTGGTGTAATACGATATTGTTTACTATCAGAGGGCAATTGGTGTAATACGACATTGTTTACTATCAGAGTGTCATTGTTGTAATACGACATTGTTTACTATCAGAGTGTCATTGTTGTAATACGACATTGTTTACTATCAGAGTGTCATTGTTGTAATACGACATTGTTTACTATCAGAGTGTCATTGTTGTAATACGACATTGTTTACTATCAGAGTGTCATTGTTGTAATACGGCATTGTTTACTATCAGAGGGCAATTGGTCTAATACGACATTGTTTACTTTCAGAGAGCAATTGGTGTAATACGACATTGTTTACTATCAGAGGGCCATTGTCGTAATACGACATTATTTACTATCAGAGGGCCATTGGTGTTATATGACATTGCATACTATCAGAGCGACATTGTTGTAATACGACATTGTTTACTATCAGAGGGCCATTGTTGTAATACGACATTGTTTACTATCAGAGGGCCATTGGTGTTATATGACATTGTTTACTATCAGAGGGCCATTGGTGTTATATGACATTGCATACTATCAGAACGACATTGTTGTAATACGACATTGTTTACTATCAGAGCAACATTGTTGTAATACGACATTGTTTACTATCAGAGGGCCATTGGTGTTATATGACATTGTTTACTATCAGAGCGACATTGTTGTAATACGACATTGTTTACTATCGGATGGCCATTTTTGCAATACGACATTGTTTACTATCAGAGTGCCATTTTTGCAATACGACATTGTTTACTATCAGAGTGCCATTTTTGCAATACGACATTGTTTACTATCGGATGGCCATTTTTGCAATACGACATTGCATATTATCCGCCGGTACTACAAGGACACCAACGTTTCGGCTGGATTGTAGGCCTATGACGGCATCCATTGTTTATTACTGGCAATGATACTGGTACACTATAGGATGAAGAAAAGGAAAAATACAGGGATGGGGAGGCGGGGGTGGGGGAGGGGTTCGGAATTCAGTGAGGGTTATAAATAATGGTAAGGGTTCAGTGTTATGTTTTGGAATAGGACTTAAGATCTTACAACGGAGAAGAAGACGAAGAAAAAGAAGGAGGAGGAGGAGGAGGAGGAGGAGTAGGAGGAGGAAGAGGAGGAGGAGAATAACAACAACAACAACAAGGGGAGAAGCCGAAGAACAAGAGTGTGGGTACAGTGACTTCACGTTCATTTTCCTTTTCCTTTCCTTTTTTGATGAGGGAAAATGCAAGGGGGATGGGAGGAGTAGATGGGACAGATAGACCTCATGGATGGTGTGGGTGAACTTATAAATAACAAAATTGCCATTAAGCTATTTAAATTTTGATTAAGCAACTTTGTTTCTTTTAGCCCTAGACTATAGCTGTTTTCTTGAAAATATAGAAAACCAAGCATTATTGGATTCACGTGCCTTAGCACTGTCGATTCTGTTTTGTCTCTACAGCAGTCTCCAAACTCTAAACGAATGCATTTTCAAACCAGAAAATTATATTTGAATGTATGTTTTCAAACTTATTACACGTCATTGAATTTCCCAACCTGTTCTGTCCAGATGGCCCAATGGGAGGCATGATACCATCTGGCTACAATTCTCTTCTTTTCATGGCCGCCTCCTATGGGAACACAAGTAGACTTTCCCTGTTGTTTGAAATGCAGGTAAAATATCAGGGTTCTCTTTGGAATAATACATAGATAGATACATAGATACTTAGATACTTAGATACATAGAAAGATACGTAGATATATAGATACATAGATTAATAGAAAGGTAAGTAGGTAGGTAGGTAGGCATGTGAATGGATAAATGAATGAATAGATAACTGAATAGATAACTGAATAGATAAATGGATAGATAAATGGACAGATAAATAGATAGATGTAAAGTTTCTAGATAGATTGAATAACGGATGGATGGTTTCATGGATAGATGGATAGATAGAATGATGTATGGATAGATAATAGGTAGATCAATGGATGGACAGATGCTTAGAAGGATAGATAAATGATAGAGATCGTCGATCAATCGATTAATCGATAGATAAAGTTAGATTAATAGATAGGTGGATAAAGATTTGCAAAGTTTTAGTTTTGTTTGAATTGTAACATTGATGTGTGTAATATAAATGTGTATGCGTGTATATGTGTGTGTGTGTTGTATTGTACAAGCATAATGACAAGATCACTGATCACACCAGTAATGTGAATACTCTGAACGGGAATTATGAAGAATTTGTTTGAAACCCAAATCAAATGAATAACATATATGAGTCATGCTCAAGTAGACAACAAAATATTAATTCAAATTCTGAGCATTGATTTTCTTTTTGCTTGTTTACAAATTAATGTTTATCCGTGTTTAAAGTAAGTTTGAAGTTACCTAAATGAAATAGTATGATTACCTTGCCTTTGTTTTCATTCATTTTAAACATTTGAATGGTTCATCTTGATGGTATAATTAGAAAATTAAGATCTTCTTCAGTAAACTCGGGGACTGTTTCCTTTATCTTTTGGCAGATTGATGCAACAATTACAGATGAAAATGGAAATAATTTTCTTCACTTTGCTGCTATGCATGATCAAGCTGAAATCTTTACGAAGTTTAAACAAATGGTAATTTTTTGTTTTTTTTTGATATTTGTTTTATACAAATGCTGCATGTTCATAATTCATTGCAATTTGAGAAAATGACTCATTCTGGTGTGAAATAACAAGTTATGCTCCTCAAATACTCTTTAAATGTACCTTAAAAGTTGTAACCAATTTGCCTTTAATAAAGAGTATTTGGTTTAACTTCTCAAAGCATATTTTATTTTTCCAATCCTTATTTTAATTTTTTGTGTTGCTGTCTTAAAGCTTCAAATGAATTCAATGACAGAAGTAAAAAATACTGTATGCATGCAATTTTGATATGTATATCAATTAGTGACTGATTTTTTTTTCTAGATCGACAATATGACAATGCTCGCTGATCAAGTAGAGATTATGATAATACACTCTTCTCGTGTCTTTTACATCATCAGGTCAGCTTGGATAATGTAAATAACTATGGCAACACTCCTCTTCATGAGGCTTGCAGCAAAGGTCACCATGATGTCATCATGGAACTTATTCGGCTTAAAGCGATGGCCAATATAAAAAACAAGAAAGGTGAGCGGACTATCACAAATTCAATTACTTTGAACATCGAATTATACCCATATCAGCACAAGTAATAATCGTATCGAATACAATGCATTAATGATTTAATGTAGCAATTTTGCAAGAAGACTGAAAATTGAAGACGGGGTATAAAGATCAAATCTATTGGTAGAGTTGCTTCACACACAACTCATATGCATATATATTCAATAACTCAGACATATACTTGTTATGACTATCTATTTCAATATATATATATATATATATATATATATATATATATATATATATATATAATAAGGGTTCGTTCGAGTGACTTTTGTGTTCATTATCATTAGGTAAGTGACAACGTGTCAAGATAGAGAAATGTTGCATCCTTCTGTAAACATGTTGGTGTCTTTATTGAGCTTTTGAAGGGGATGAACCAGATTTAAAAGTAAGAATGAAATTTCCAATCCACTGAATCTAGAATGTGTAGTATGTCTGCTTTCTTATTGAAATTGTGCTGGGCGCAGATATTTTGCTTGTCCTTCAATGCACGAATGTGCACGTATTCTCGTATGTCATTATTACAAATGTGATGACTATTTCATCTGTAAATCTCTTAGAGTCACTTTGAGTTTTTGAAGAACTTCAACAAAATTTATTACTGGAGATTGGCTAGAACACTAATAGACGCCAATATTTAAAATTAAGTACTTTGCACTTTTTTTAATTTGGATATACAAACATTATGTAGAGGAATACCATGGAATGAATCCTGACACCAAAAAACTCTTTAAGTTTAGGCAGATGGACTAGTTTCTTCATAAGTGTTTCTCCCAAAGATATGAACTTCTTTTTCCTGCATTCAAAAAGTAAGGGCGAGGTGAGGGCATAGGAACTGGTGGCTCTTATTGAGTTTAGAGTCTGATTGCAAAGGTGCAATGTTTAAAATCATTTAATAAAATGTTTCAGGTAAAAACCCACTAATGCTAAGAATGAAGGAACCATTTTTGTGTTCATGTCTGAGACAAAAATTAAACAAACTAAGATATTCCGTTTAAACACTATGCTTATAAAACACTCCTTGGAAAATTTCGATACTATTCAAGTACGAAAAAGTTAATAGTCTTGCCTCAAATCTCAATTCATTTCCATACTATCAATGATATATAGGTAATCCATGAATGAATATACATCAATTTTAGACATACATTGGATGCAGTAGTTGATTTCTTTAGATGTTGATAATAACTCAAGTTGAGCTTACTATTTTCCGCTATTAAGTAACACGATTTTGATTGCTTTTCACTTTGGAATGTTTTTTACTTATTTGGCATGACTAGTATTGCATGCAAATGGGGCTTTGTTACAACAATGTGAAATTGAAAGACAGAGTTGCAACCACCATTTTAATATTCAACTAGATTTGAAATTAAAAGAAGTTTCTAACTTGCCTTTTAACTATTTATGTCTTTTTTTGTTCTATTTTTGTTTTTGGTGAAGTAAATGCATGTCCTACGATGCTTTCTAAATAATCATATTCAAGTTATCCAACTCCTTTTTTTCACAAATAGAATATAAAAACATTGCATATTTGGTCATGTGAATTATTTAAAATATGACTGTTTAATCTTTCTCTAATATGTGACAGGGGAAACAGCCCTCCACGTGGCAGCTTTCTACAACCATTCAACCTCACACTGTAGCCAAAATGATGGATTATGTCATCAAGACCCACCCATGGGAATGTCTGAATATCAAGGATAAGTAAGTGTCCTTTTAAAGTAAGATGTAGTGTAAATGAAGGCAATGGTCCTCTTGCTTCATGTAATATCAACCTATCATATGACACAGAAAAGGGGGACTCAGTAGTCTAGATGCAAGGCGTCATCCTCTCAGCCAAAAGGTCATGGGTTCAAGCCCCAGCAAGTTGTAACATTTTCTCAAGTTTTTTAGAGAAAAAATCTTTGGAGGGACGATAAAGAGGAGGTCCCATGTGCAGATCACAACACACTGTACACGTTTAAGATCTCTAGGCTGTTTACAGGGCAGTCCAGTCCAGGCACAAACAAAATTTTAAATCCTACTATAACCCCTGAGATCACCTTAATTATGGATGTGGGTAAAATCAAATCAAATCAAAAGACTCAGAAAAGCTTTGAGAGAAACAAATTCTTTTGTTTTCTTTCTTTTTTTCTTTCCTTCCTTCATTCTTTCTTTCTGTTTGTCTTTCATTTCCACACTGTTAATGTCAATTTTCTTACCCCCACCCCCTATCATTTATTCTTTCAGTGAAGGCAACAACCCACTTCACATTGCTGCCAAGCATAGTAAACCTGATGTGTTGTGGGAATTTCTGATTTGTCCGATTTAAAGATGCAGATGCAGATGGGAACATTCCGCTGCATGAAGCTGTCAGGTATGTCATAGTACACTTTTTAACTACTACGATGTGATTGGGTTTTTTTCTCAGAATATATCACTTTCAATGAAAGGTTGTAGAATGAGAATTTCATCAGAAACACATAGCGAGTTTTCGTCTTTAAGAAATTAACTGTTTTGTCAAGTATTGGAGAGCATGACACACCGAATGCCATTAATTTTATATGTAGAAAGGAATGCATGAACATTAGTGAATCAACCATTTGAAAATTTCAAACAGGGCATGGAATATCAAGGGCCTTAGATGAAATATGAATCATAGGTCCCAAGAAAAATATATGAACTCTTTTGCAATAGCAAAGTAAAAGAAATGGTTTTGCCTGAACATCCCATTTCACAATCTCTCTGTGCTTTAGGTTTTGCATGTAAATGCGATTTTGAAACTGCCTCTCTTGAACTGGGTTTCTCCTCGAATTTGTCCTAACAGTTTGTTTTAAAATGGATTTATTTCCAGAGATAACAAATGAATACAGTGGCTTGGAGGAAACTGAGAAAATTTTATTCCCTCTAAAATCAGAGATTTTATGGAATGGAATAAATGAAATATATGATTTATCGATATCTTTCTATCTCCTCTGGGTTATTTTGTGACAAACAAACAAAAACACATTTTATTTCATCTATAAGCCAAACATTTGACATGATTTACATTAAGTACATGTACAATGCAAATGGCATAGCTAAATAGAATCTCACCTTAGATAAAAAGCTCTTGAAAGTTTCTTTCTTGTTTTCAAGAAATTTAAAATTCTCAAAGCAATGCAAATCTATTTCAACTTAACGGTTTTGTGTAACATAAATACAATACTGTCATCTTTAGATTTGACAATTATTTATTTTAATCTGCTCAAATATGCAATCTCATAATTTCACACAAAGATTGGGGCGGGGGAGGTAGGGGTGGATTTACTCACAGTGTATGAGTCATTTTTAACCACAATTTTGGAATGATTCAATGTTTGAGTAGTCAATGCGTAAGTAAAATGTCAAATCCTTTGGGGCTAAGCAAGTAGGAAGAAAATGAGAACATATAACATTTAAAGATTTGTAATAATACATGTAATAATAATAATAATAATAATAATAATAATAACAATAATGATAAAAATTTATAGAGTGCTTATTCCACTAGAAGAGGCTTTACAATATATTATACAGTATAGATTATGTATATAGTACATAGATTAACATTGTTAAGAATTATAGTTAAAAATGAGCATACATATTAAAATCTCTGTGCATTAAAACAACAAGTTAGAATTATAGTGAAAAGAATGTCATACGCCTACTGAGATAAATTTTGTTTGATTTGTATGTACAGACCTGGTGAACCAGAATGTATTGAAGCTATGCTTGACATCTATGAAACAATGAAGAGAGATTGTGATATCAATCACAGAAACACAAAGCTTGAAACGGCTTTGTTTCTGGCTGCAAGGTTTGTTTTAAAGATGGATGTGGGAAAATGATATTACAGCTTTATGTAAAATTGAGCAATGCATACACTCAACTACATTTAGCTACAAAATTTGATGAGTTTCTTTTACAAACAAATATTGTTTTAAATCAGCGTAAGAAGAAGAGAGATAGAGACAGAGAGAAAGAGAGAGAGAAAGAGAAGATTAAGATGAATACCCTATTATATTGAATTGATTCCCGCCTCCGCCCACAAACCCCTCCTCTACTGCCCTACTTACATGATAATCAAAAAATCACTGTACTGTGAAATCAAACATTCAACTTGAATCTGTGTATCACATGTTTTACTCATGTTGGGTTTTATTCTCATAAACTCAGGCATGGCTTCCTTGAGAGTGTCAAACGGTTCATTCTTTTTGGTGCTGATATTTCATTACCTGACCACAAGGGCAACACAGTACTACATGAACTTACCAAGCTTGTGGTGGAAGACCACACACACTGTGATCGTTATATGGAGCTAATCAACGCTATTCTTAATAAGGCATCAATGGTATTGACACAGAATCATGACAATTTAAAATGTTGTTTATGTATATCTATATTTGTATATATATATATATATATATATATATATATATATATATATATATATATATATATATATATATATATACATATATATATAATATATATATATACCAGAAATTACATAACTCATGTTGTTTATTCATTATTAAAACATTGTCATATTTCATTTTCGAATAGTAGGATTTGGTGGTCGAGAGGCAAGGTGTCAGCCTGTTAACCTAAAGGCCTGACAGGTTGAAACATTTTTCCCTTTTAAAAAAATTAAAAGCCACCCCCCTGGCCCAAGTAGATGGATCAACATCTAGTCCCATTAGAGATGGACAATAAAAAGGAGGTTCTGTGTGCAAATCACAACACCCTGCGCATTTTAAACATCCATTGGCTGTTTACATGGCAGTCTGGGCAAACATTTTAAACATCCATTGGCTGTTTACATGGCAGTCCCGGTACAATTTTAAACATCCATTGGCTGTTTACATGACAGTCTGGGCAAACATTTTAAACATCCATTGACTGTTTACATGGCAGTCTGGGTAAACATTTTAAACATCCATTGGCTGTTTACATGACAGTCTGGGCAAACATTTTAAACATCCATTGGCTGTTTACATGGCAGTCTGGGTAAACATTTTAAACATCCATTGGCTGTTTACATGGCAGTCTGGGCAAACATTTTAAACATCCATTGGCTGTTTACATGGCAGTCTGGGTAAACATTTTAAACATCCATTGGCTGTTTACATGGCAGTCCCAACACAATTTTAAACATCCATTGGCTGTTTACATGACAGTCTGGGCAAACATTTTAAACATCCATTGACTGTTTACATGGCAGTCTGGGTAAACATTTTAAACATCCATTGGCTGTTTACATGGCAGTCTGGGCAAACATTTTAAACATCCATTGGCTGTTTACATGGCAGTCTGGGCAAACATTTTAAACATCCATTGGCTGTTTACATGGCAGTCCCGGTACAATTTTAAACATCCATTGGCTTTTTACATGGCAGTCTGGGCAAACATTTTAAACATCCATTGGCTGTTTACATGGCAGTCTGGGCAAACATTTTAAACATCCATTGGCTGTTTACATGACAGTCTGGGCAAACATTTTAAACATCCATTGACTGTTTACATGGCAGTCTGGGCAAACATTTTAAACATCCATTGGCTGTTTACATGGCAGTCTGGGCAAATATTTTGAAACATCCATTGACTGTTTACATAGCAGTCCGGCAAACATTTTAAATCCTACCAAAATCCACGAGATGACCTTAGTTGTGGATGTGGGTATAACCAAGTGAAATCAAAAAAACTTTTTAAAAGATTTTGCAATTTATAGATAGTTGTCAATCTCAAAAAGAGACTGATTGTTATTTCATTCATCTCCAGTTCAGGGTGTGATTAGAGATTCTGATTTTTTTCACTGCACAGCTATTTAAACTTCCAAGGAATCCTTCGCAGAAGGATCTGACCCCATGTCTTGAGAAGTCTTTTTGGGCCAAGAGATGATTTCCACTTGAAAAATATCCAAATAGATATTTGTATTTCTTCTTGGGATCCAAACATTTGCTGTGCTTTCGACAAGCTAGAGTTATGTTGCCCTTGTATACAAAGGGATTAAATAAATTGAGCATTCATGATGTGTCACAAGTTATTAAACCACATTAGAAATCATTTACGTATACTTATGATGAACATTTTTTTCTATGCTTTATACTCTCTACATCCACTTATTACCTTCTTCTCCAGTGGTATTGTGCCCACAACAATATCTCCCTCCATGACAGCGATAAAGACATGGCAGCATTCATAAGGAGGAAAGGAATACTCCATCTTGTTATGGAAATCCCCAATAACGCATCACTCAATGTCTTAGACCTGGCTTGTAAAGTTGAGCGACCTGTTGTTCAACTTCTCACCAATATGGAAAACGTTACTCTTTTCAAAGTGAGTCTTATTTGTCATTCTCACTTGTGTTTCTTAAAAGAGTTTGTCTTAGTCAGACTATTCTGACAGGAAAGACACTCTGTGGGTCCCAGGTAGGTTAAATGGATTATACCTTGATGCTTTGGCTTCACAGTATCTTACTACTCGTATGGTGTTTGTATAAGGATCAGGTGTTGTTCTTTATCCAGTCTTGAGTAATTTTCTACCTGTTCAATTAAGATGAAAACGTGAAAAAGACCATGGAAGCTATTTCTGAATGAAATATTTATTTTCCAGCTATGGCTATGACATGTTTACTTTTGATGAAGACAATATTTTTTTAGCTGAAACAGTAACATAGAAATGCAGACACACTGAATGTTGTAAAATGTAATCTGAATTGAAGTTCATTAATTGTTTCTGACTTATCAACAGAACATGACTTCAGTTCATGATATTACGCACATCACTCCAAAGACCAATGAAACCTTGTCTGGAACATTCACCAATGGAAGTGTATCACCCAAAAAGCCTCCAGTCTTGAATGGCTTATGTCAGTTGACACACCTCAAAGAGCAGCCAGTATTTTAGACATTCAGGTAAATATCAACAAGTGTTCTCCTCTCTACTGCCTATCCTATTATTACATGTACTTGTTTGCACATTTTTGAAAATCATTGTTAATCAGTATTCTTTTTTTCTGACGATCTATGTTCTTTTAATTTCCTATGGGCCACATAAGTTGAAGTGTGTCATTTCAGTGTGGTCTTAAAAAATTGAAAATATGTTTTATAATAATTAATCTATTCTGATTTGCTAGAGCAGCATTTGATACATAGGTGCTGATAGTTGTAGCTACAACTTTCTTGAATATCTTTTCAGTGCCATCACAATATTTAGAAAAATTATTTGAAAACAGTACAGATTTTAAAACTTTGGCAGCAAATTTGTTATCAAATGGCTGCATAAGTAATGGACTTATGTACATAAATCTAGCTACCCTTATTAAGTCATCTGATCTTTCTCTTGTCAAATCATAACATGAAATATAAATAATAAATACGTATGCTTACATGGGAAAAAAACTAACAAGGTAAAAAACACTGTATCCTCAAGTTAATAAATCATAATTAACATTTTCCAGCCTTTCTGTGACATTGAAAATGCCTACAGTTCAGTGGCTGCATGGGCCTATGCCATCATCATCGCAGTCCACATTGCCTATATGTCTATCCTGAGGTAAGACTTAAAATGCAATGGACAATTTCAGAATGTCTGGTTTTTTTATAATTATTTACTATTGGACCAGAGCAAAGTGTGATTGTTATATCTGAACTTACATTACATATCTGTTACTATAGGACTGTGTGGATGGTTTTTGTTCATTTTTTCTTTCTTCTTTTTTTTGTGCATTTTTTTACTATCAGTTCAAGCCGACAGCATGTAATTTTTTTTACATTTTGAAATGACACAGTCATAGACTGATTTGTTTGTCTATTTCTCGCTTCATGTTTTTGTCTTCTGTCCTTTGTTTTTATATTTGATTTCATTTACTCACATCCACAACTATGATGATCTCAGAGGTTTTTGGTAGGATTTTTTATTTTGCCCTGACTGCCTTATAAATAGTCAAGGATTCTTAACGTGATAGAGTGTTGTGATCTGCACAGACCTCCTTTTTATCATCCGTCTCCGATGGGATAAGGTATCAATCCACTCACCTGGACCAGGGGGTAGATTTTACTCAAAAAACTTATTTTTCAACTGTCGGCAGAGCATGAATCCAAAGCTTGGGGGACTCGGTGGTCCAGAGGCAAGGTGTCAGTCTCTCAACCAAAAGGTAGTGTGTTCGAGCCCCGCCAACGGTTTTCGATCAAAATCTACTCCCCTGGTCCAGTAGGTGGATCGACACCTGGTCCCATCGGAGATGGACAATAAAAAGGAGGTCCCGTGTGCAGATCACAACAATCTGTCCACGTTAAAGATCCCTTGGCTGTTTACAGGGCAGTCCGGGCAAAATTAAAAATCCTTCCAAAAAACCCCAAGATCACCGTAGTTGTGGGTGTTGTTAAATCAAATCAAATCAAATCAAATCAAATCAAATCAAAACAGCTTTGGGTTGAGAGGCAGACAATTTGCCTCCGGACACCCAAATCCCTCTTCTGTTTTAATTAGATGGAAAAGTGTATTAAATTAATATAATATAATATTTAAAGCAATATTCCATCAAATTATGGTAGTAGACAAATTATAATCAATTTTTATGTCATTTAGGTAGCCTATTTGTATATCCTTTATTTTTATTTTTTATATATTATTTTCTTTATTATTTTACAAATATATTGTTTTACATATGTGCGTATTCATTTCTAAATTCCTTTCTCTTTCTTTTTTAAACATGATTATATTGATACTTTTGTATTTTTTTTTCAGCTGGTCAGGTGTGACACTTTTAGAAAAGTCAAGAAAGTATCCTGGTGATCGTGGTTTTGATGGTGCAACGTATGTCTTGTATATCATTGTGCCTTTAGAACCCATTTTCATCATTGTCTACAATGCTTACAAAATGGTGAAACTTTCTTGTTTGGGCGAGGTATCCATCAAGTGAGTTGTTTTCAATAAGCTTTACACACATTGTACATATTGGGGTGTATTCTTGCTAGGAACGATGTTGTATAAGCAGTTCACACAATATACCACTGAAATACCAAGTTTTCTTTTGGAGAAGGTGGTCAGCTCAAATAAAATAGGCTCAAGGCTCAAATGATTTTCCACAATGTTGCTTTAATTTATGAAAGCCACAAAGGTTGTGAAGATATAACATTCAGGAGTGGTCAAGGAAAATGTTATCCTCTTATAAAACAATAGATATGTATTTATATAGTCTTATTATAATTCAGTGTGGAAACACATTGATGATGATGATCATCATCATTAGGGTGCGTCCACACGTCTAGTGGTGAGCTGGGCTTTGAGCTGCGTTGTACCAAACCGGTGGTAATGATTGCCTTAAATCAAATCAAGGTGTCCACACCACAAGCATTTATCGCGATTATCGGTTCTCGCCTTGAGTGACGATAAATATCTTGCCATTTAACGCCGCTCGTTGCTCGAGCCGTGTTTTGATGACCTATGTGACCTGTCTCCTACATCGTGTCGACTTGCAAGGCAAGGCAAGGCACGGCGTGTCATTGCACTGCTGGTTAGCGTTCACATTCCGTTTAGTCTTTTTAAAGCATTTGTAAAAAAATAAACATTGAAAATGGACAGAGATAAGACGTTTGAGTTTATTTCTTTAATTCAAGAAAGGCCCCAACTGTGGAAAAAAATAACATGAGCGAGAATTGCCGAAAATGTACTTGGAAACATTCGAAAGCATGAATGAAATCTGTCACGGTCATGTTTAAGTTCGGGCATCAGATGATGAAATTCCCCATATATATTTCTTTGAGTACTGATGGGATGAACCCAAATATTCCCTATTATCATCGAAATGAATGTCTTGTCGTACATAGGGTGACAATTCTAAAACCTCAGTCAAAAGAATACGTTTTCTTGCATCCATCTTGATACTATTCCGTACCAAAACGAGGCTTGATCTAGAGAACGAAGTCACAGTGAGCCACAGGCGAGCTATTAACCTAGCTATATTTGTTTGAACCGTCTCCACGCCATGAGCCATTCCCTATCTAACAGCTAGCCTAGTTAGTAGCTTGAAAATATAGCTAGTGGTGTGGTCACCTGAGCTGCATAGCTCACTGCTTGCTACACAGCGAAGCAGTAGCGCAGTAGCTCGACGTGTGGACGCACCCTGAGGCATCGTCCATCCACTGCAGGTTGTAGCCTTCTGCAAATGTCTTCCAGTTCCAGTGAGTTCTGTTCCCTGCTTTCCTTGCCAAGTTGTGCCCATGTGATTTTTTCTTTGGTTTCTGTGTCCATTTCTTTGGCTGCCATTTTGTACATCATTTCGTCCATCTATTGTCTTTAAATCTTGCTATGTGGCCAGCCAGCCCATTTCTATTTTTTCTTTGAATGACTGTTTGAGGATGTCAGTGACCCTGGTTTTTTTTCTTATTTGGATGCAAGAGATTATCTTGGAGTCTGATATGTAGCATTTTTTTCTCCATTGCGTGGTTTGCAGTTTTCTTGCTAGTTTCTACATAGCGACCAGGTCTTTTACCCATATGTCATTATGGGTACCAAATTGATTGAATATTTCCTTTTCATGCACATAGGGAGATCTATGGAAACACATTAAAATGTTGGTTTTAGTTGGGGGTTTTTCAAAATTTGAAAATGAACTAAGAAGCATTTTTCTTATAAACTTTAAAAATTATGTTGTTCATTAAAGTTATGGTGTGTTTTGAGAAAGGTGTATATATATAAGGAAATTATCCCAAAAATTTTTGCACTCTCACAGGTCACAGTTAAAGCATGGAGGTATACGTTACTTTATAAACATGTTATTGCCCATCAGTGTACAGTTCTTTTACTGCATCTTTGTCCTCACATGGATAATTACGTATGCCTCTGACTACTCCTATATGGACTATTTCCTGTCCATTGCTGTCTTGACTGGTGAGTATACAATATCTTGGGAGTCAAAATATTTTCCATTGCCCATTTATGTCTGATTTTTAATGAGGTCATCCATTAAGATCTGCACATTATTGATATAGGATGTATGTTGCTCCTCCATTCTAATGCTACTACTATTTAGCTTTGTTGTTTATGTCATATGTTTTGTTTTCATTTACACATTTAATTCTTTTTATTTAGAATTCAAATAATAGTTCAACGCTGGGCAACTTTTTTTTTTTACTATCTCCTTTCTTTTGATTGAAAAAGTGAGTTTATCTGAATTTTTAGTAAACCATTATTCACTCGATTATGCTCAATTAATCTAAATTAATTGTATACTTGATCTTAGAAACATGCATGTATTTTGTACATTAATTGACTCCAAATCATTATGGACATGTCAATAATTTGGGCGTGGGGAGAAAAGGGAAGGGGGGGATTCTTTCATTTTCTTTGATTCCCCGCCATTGTGACAATCGATTTGATCTAATAATTTGGTTACAGGATGGCTGTTTTCCATTTCCTTCACCCGTGGCTTCAAAATTATTCATCACTTTTGGCGAATGATCCAGAACATGATTTATAAGGACATCTTCAAGTTCATAGTCATATATCTATTTGTACTTCTTGCATTTTCCTTCGCAATTCACGGGCTATTCAATGTAAGTAACTGTGAATAAACAAGTGTTTTTTATATACTGTGAATATAGTAATTTCTTTTTTTCCAATAAGACCATGGGTTCAAAGTTAATAATAGATATGAAGATATACCTTGACAAGCATTGACAATCATCCTTTGTCTCTACATATTTGCATTAGTCCATCAATTTATTTAAAGCCAGAATGTCTGAGATGCTTATCTTTGATAAGATTTTGCAAATTTGAATAATAAATATTAAAATATAATTAAAATGATAATTACGTATATTAATTATAATCTTAATATTAAATTGTGTGAATAACAAACTTTTCATATGGGTTATCTAAAGACACCTACACAGTAAATTGAAACACTGTATTTTCAATTTCAATTTCAATCATCTTTATTGATCCTTTAAAAAAAGGAAATTATACTTGTGTTATCACAATTTCCATTTGAAAAAAAAGAATACATCAATGTATTCATTTTATAAACGAACTTAACTTAGTTAATCATTAAATGTTTAGATTTTAGGAGAAGTATACAAAAATTCAAAGGTGGGTAAATAAATAGTGCGATGAAACAATATACATTAAAAAAAAAAAATGTTAAAAGTTAGAATAATTATAGACAAATCAGTTTAGCTTCATACACATTCATGAACTTATCATAAATCATTCATTCACCCTCCATCAATTTACATTTCTTAAACATTGTGAGGAAAACGCCATTGTGCTTTCAAAGTAAGGTATGGTCAAACTTTCGTATGGCGCCGGAAGAGGAAGATCTAAAATATCTCTCAGTGCGGAATTTTAAATGTATAAGTCAACTGCTTCTACTACTTGTTTTGGGTATGGAGAAAAGAGGGTGGGTGTTGTCTTTAAGTACACTCTTGAGTTTGATCTTGCATTGAATCTCATACAGATCTTCAAAGTTCTCCAGCTCTACATCATTTATGAGTTTCCCTATGCGTTTCAATGCCCTATTAAATTTCTTCTTTTCTCTATCTCTTGTATTTCCTCCCATTAACATAGAATGTACATGTTTATATATTTTTTTAAAAGTATACCTGCAAAATTTGGTTTAAATAAATGCTTATTTAGCCTATCATTATTTATATACTTCAAAAGACACAATTAAATTTAGTTTTATTGTGATTATTCATATTTTTATTAATATTTTTCTTCTTCCTCTTCTTCTTATTATTATTATTATTTTTATTATTATTAGTAGTAGTAGTAGTAGTAGTAGTAATAGTAGTAGCAGCAGTAGTAGTAGTAGTAGTACATGTAGTAGTAGTAGTAGTAGTAGTAGTAGTACATTAGTAGTAGATACAGACAAACAGTGAGGCAGAGGGCATGTCAGAAGTGAAGGTAATGACATAAGATAATACGAAAGGCCCATAGGAACAAAGACGAGACAAATACAAGAAATAGACAGGGAGCGAGTTAGCTCGGTTGGTAGCACGTTTTTTTTTCATGGCGAGGCGATGAGTGCCGACGCAGAGGTCACAAGTTCAATCCCCATGGTGACCAGGATTTTTTTCTATCTATTCCTTGTATTTGTCTCGTCTTTGTTCCTATGGGGCTTTCGTATTATCTTATGTCATTACCTTTACATTAGTAGTAGTAGCAGTAGCAGCAGTAACGGCAGGAGTAGTAGTAGTACACATGTAGTATTAATGTTTGTAGTAGTGTTCGTAGTAGTATTCGTAATAGCAGTAGTAGTAGTGGTAATGGTATGGTAGTAGTAGTAGTTTAGTAATAGTAGTAGTAGTAGTAGTGGTGGTGGTGGTAGTAGTAGTAATATTGTGTTTATTACTATCATCATCATTATCATCACCATCACCATCATCATCATCATCATCATCATTAGTATCTTTAGTATATTTGCTATCATTATAATTTGTACCTCTTATGCATGTATGTGTTATCTGCTGCATCTGTGCTGTGTGGCACTTTGTCATATTTGTTTTAATCTGTGTATGTGGAAAATGTTTTTGATCAAAGGTAAACTTTATAATAGATTTTGTGCATTGTAATTTTATTGTGTGTATATAAGTAATTGACCTGCAGGGATGGCTAAAAGTTTCTTGAATTGAATTATCATTATTATTATCATTATAATATCATTTTTCATTATCATAATCATTATCTTTATCATCATGATTATTATTATTATTATTATTATTATTATTATTATTATTATTATTATTATTATTATTATTATTGTTATTATTATTATTGGTAACATTACTAGTACTATCGTTATTATCAGATTATCGTCATCAGCACCATTGCTTTATAGACAGATATTTTTGAAACATCAAAACTGATCAGGCATCTTGGTTGCTTGCAACTTCTTCTTTTTTTTCATTCTTTATCAGTTTCAACAACCCTCACTAGTACCTTCTCCAGCCCCATTTCTACCATGTATATGGTGTTTAACTTGATGGTGGGAATGACAGAACTTCTGGATGGTGAACTGGTTAACGTCAATCATCAAGGAATTCAATCTACATAAAGGTAAATTGTTGGTTTATTCAATCAATCTTTTAATGTCATTTCTAAGACATGTGCACATTTTCAATGAGAACAAAACTGTAATTGGAATATGAAAAATATTTTGAATACAAAACAAAATATTCTTATAAAGTTGTGATAGATGAACTAACAGATAATCAAAACAATAAATGTATTACATGTATTACATTCAGTTATGAAATTAATTTCATTTCCAAACGTGCAAAGCTTTGCTGTATGCTTACTAAACAACAGATGTTAGATCAGGCCTACCTCAAGTCAAAAGAAAGTATTTATCAGAAAGAATTTGCATACCCATGGTGGTGTTTGAATCATGGGCCTGTGACTTGCAAAGCGAGTACCGTACCTTTACTTTTTAAAGTTTTGTCCCTTTAAAAATGATTAGGAACATCGTTTTCTTTTTTTTTAAGCTCAAAAAAGAATATTGTCACCTTTTTTTCCCTTTTGTTCTGTTTCTGTGACAGAATCTTTCATTTTCTCAAACACTTTTTCATCAGGGCTATTGAATTATAAGGATCGTTACTGTTACAATAAAGAAAGTGTACGTTTTGGATTAAACTTTACAAGAGCGAAAAGAAAATGTATGTTCTCAAATGCTTTGCCATGAACAGACTGTCAAAAGATTATTTTTTAAAATTAATCAGATATACTTTTGTCAAGCCCGATACTTCGATAGTATGTATATTAGATAATTGTCTGTTTTTAAATGGAGGAGAAGAAAAAAAGGAAAAGTTTGCATATTTTTGTAGCGATATATATTGAACAGACTAGAATGTTTAAAAAAATAGGGTAGTCCTACTTTTACCCATCAATTTTGTTCGTAAGATACATGGCAGAGGGTTTGTCATAAATCTGTCACTGTGTTCTTCAAGAAGTACTGAGGATTGTATCATAATTCATATCTTTTGTGCTATTATGTATGAAAGCTTCTTTCTTTCTTTCTTGATAAGCTCCCATTCTACCTTCCGGTGTATGGCTTCAGATGCCCAAAATGACCTTTCTCCGGGCTGCCCTGTCCTG
Organism: Doris montereyensis; assembly: GCA_037039925.1. NCBI lineage: Eukaryota > Metazoa > Mollusca > Gastropoda > Nudibranchia > Dorididae > Doris > Doris montereyensis. The sequence goes on along the minus strand of JAXRKP010000155.1, from coordinate 72,171 downwards.
ACATGTTCTGTTTCCTTCCGTGAAAGTTACATTTCTTTGCTTTAATGCCTCTTTTATATCTTTCTTCCCAATTTCTCTGAGGTCTGCCTTTTGGACTTTTAACTTCAGTTTAAGCACTGTATACCGATTTAGCTATTATATTGTCATTCATTCTGTTTACATGCCCAAACCATCTCAATTGATTTTTTTTCTATCTTAGTTTTTATGCTATCTGCGTTGGTTTGATCTCTTATTGTTGCATTTCTGATTTTGTCTCTTTTAGTTTTCCCTACTACTCTTCTTAGATATTTCATTTCAGCTGCCTGTACTCTACTGTATTCCCTACTGTCTAAGGTCCAGATTTCATTGCCATAGAGGAGAGTAGGACAATAAACTGTGTTGTATACTGCCATTTTGGTTTTTGTTTACAATTCTTGTTTACCTACAAATGCCTTTCCTAGATGGTTATATATTGCACTTGCCTTTTCGATTCTCTGGCTGATTTCTTCTCTTAGTTTTCGCTCTGAGTTAATCATTACTCTTAGGTAATTGTAGCTTTGAACTTGTTCTAAATTCTCCGTGCCCAATTTAAGATTTTGTGTTTTAGCTTCCTAGTTACTAGCATTGTTTCGATTTTCTTTGTATTTACTCTCATTCCTCTTTCATTTCATTCATTATTCATCATAATGATATTCGACTGAAGGGCCCTTTCTGATTTTCCAAACAGAACTAAATCATCAGCAAACGAAAGCATTGCTACATTTACTGGTTTGAGCTTCCACATACCTACATTCATTTTCTTCATTTTTAAGAATGTCTTTGTGACTGAATCCATAAATGTGATAAACAAAAGAGGATTGAGGATACAACCCTGTCTTACTCCTATATCTACATCACAATCTTCAGATACATTTCCAGCTACTCTCAGTGCACATGTTGGTCTATTGTATAAACTTTTAATGGCTTCTATTAAATTTTGCTCTACATTGTGTTCTTATAAGAAATGCCATAGTTTGTCTCTCCTCAAAGTGTCAAATGCCTTTTCTAAGTCAATAAAACACAGATGCAAGTCATTGTTTCTCTCAAGGAATGTTTCAATTATTTGTCTAATTGTAGATACGTGGTCTTGTACACTTCTTCTTGGTCCAAATCCGCTCTGGTGTTCTTCAATCTGATCCTCTACTCTTTTTCTTGGTCTCATTTCCAGAATCCTGGCATATACTTTTCCTGGTACGCTAAGAAGTGATATCCTTCTATAGTTTGAGCATTCCATAGTTGATCATTTCTTGTGTATTGGTACTACCATTCCCTTCTTCCAGTCGTCTGGCACCTGTTTTGACTTCCATGCTTGTTGATATATTCCATGTAGTAGTTTGTCTGCCTCTCTCCTTGGTTTTTAATCATTTCTGGATAAACTTGATCTGCTCCTGGGGCTTTTCCTAATTTCACTTTTCTTATACCTGTTTGGAGTTCTTCCATTGAGATATCTACATCTTCAGCTGTCTCATCTCGATTACTTGTTACTCTTAATAATTGATCTGTACTCCTTATTTACTAGTTCTGGAGGGATTAGGTAAGTGTTGAAAATACTTTCTCCACGTTTCCATCATTTCACTGTCTCCTTTCATTATTTTTCCGTTGGCTTTCTTAATTTGTCGTATTGGGCATGCTTTGGTCTTTCTTATGCTCTTTCATTGCTCCCCAGAACAGCTTTTGATTTCCTTGATAGCTTTCCTGAAGTCTTTGTACAAACTCTTCCCACTGTTCCTGTTTTGCTTTCCTAACTTCCTCTTTGGCGATAGTTCTTTTATTCACATAATCTTTCCTTTCCTCTGGCCTCTTTGTTTGCAAGTATTTATTCCAGGCATCCTTTTCTTTGATCTTAGTCTTGACATTCTCATTCCACCATGCTGTTCTTTTCCTATCTCCTTCAATTTGTTTCACTACAGACTTCTTCAGTACAACTGAGAAGTGTTTCTTTGTACATTTGACACTTTTCTTGTATTGTGCTATCCTTCAGATCCATATCTGCCTTTCACTGATACATATTTTTTATCCTGGATTGATATATCTGTTTTACTATTGGTTTATTCAGTTCTTCTATTTTGAATTTAGGAGCTTTCTTCTTCCTTTTCTGTTTGTTTTCTTCAGTTAGTAATCTCATTTTGGCTATCACTAGGTGATTATCACTAAATATTTCAGCTCCTCTGTTTACTCTTGCTTCCATTGTCCTGTAAAACAGGGAGCTGCTAACTATTATGTAGTCTATGATTGATTTTTCACATCTGTCTTCATTTACTCTTGTATATTTGTGGATATCTTTATGAAGAAAAATGTGAGCTATTTTCATGTTATTCTTTAAGCAAAAAATCTATTAGTTTCTTTCCATTTGGAGAAGTTGTTGTCTCTCCTTCTTTACCTACTACTCTTCCTGATGTTTCTACAGATCGTTGTTGCCTACCCTAGCGTTTAAATCTCCCTAAAACCATTATTTCCTGTTTGGGTTTAAGATTCTCTGCAGCTATTTATAAATTGTTTTCGAAGATATCTTTTTCTTCTTTGGTGGCATCTTCGTTTGGTTCATAAGCTATTAATAATTTAATTTCTCTTCTTTTTGGTTTAATATTTACCTCAAATAGCCGTGGGGCTTATAAATTTCCAACTTTCTAGTAGATTTTCTTGCCTTTTTTCCTGCTCTAACACTATCATATAATGTATGAAAGCTTGCATATCTTAAATAAAGTGACACCGAATAATATCTCTTTCTTTTTTTCATTCTCAGATTGTTTACGTTTTTTACATAATACTTGCTACAATTGTTCTACTCAATCTTTTGATTGCCATGATGAATGATTCCTACCAAGCAATACAGCAAGTAAGAAGGAAAATGTTAAATCTGTATTTTGGTAGGCTATGTAGAGACATGTATTTCCTCAAGAATATATATATAAATACTTTTGTGTGCTAATGGATGTATGCATCATGGAGGAAAGGTATAAAGTGAGCATAGTACAAAAGCGCTTTGTTTTCCGCCAGTTAATTTACTTCTCACTGAGTTCATAATGTGACCTAAAGCATGCTTGAGACGATCATTATTAGTTTATAAGTATTTTTGTATTAGACTTTAAAACAATGAGTCATTAACATGTGTTTCGTTAGTGGAAACAATAAGACGATTTCTTAAATTTTACCATGTGGCTTTGTAAATCCATTCTAGCATTCAAGTTAATATTTTAACAAAAAGTTTGCAATTTAGTTCCATGTTAAGAATCTCTTAAGAAAAAAGCTCATATCTATATTTTATTATGTGGTTGGTTTTTTTCTTATACATTAAAAGTTTCCTTTAGTTGATTTTGTTATCATCCTTGTTCCATTATGCTAAATCTTTTTTTTAATCCAGCCAGATGTAGAAATATATGTGTTATATAAAACAATATTTTACTGTGATCTACAGAAGCAAAAATTGATTTGGAGAATCGAATCAGTGCAACTTGGAGTTGATGTTGAAAAAAGTGTGCCCCGTACTTTTTGATCTTTTCAGTAAGATCAAGGTCAAAAAGGGTAATAAAAGCCTCTCTCTGTTTTTCTTCTTTTTTACACTATTATTGTATCAATTACCTAATAAATAATTTATCTCATTGTTCAATATTTAAGATATCATATAGGTATTAAGGTAAAAAGAAGCATAGATAGGCCTATTAAGTGCTATTAAACGGCAAAGATGGATTTTAAGACGTTTACAAATATTGACTGTTTTATTCTTCTTTTCAGATTTATTTGTCCCTCAGATAGAGAAAAAGGTTTACAACGGTGGTACATAGAAGTTCCTGTGACTCAATCCCAGCGTCCAATGAAGTCTGAGGAAGAAGAAGAAAGACAGGTGATTAATGAAATTCAAAACAAAATCAATCAACTCAATACAAAGATGGCCGATCAAATCCAAAGCCTAAAAGTAATATTGACGACATGCATTCTACTTTGAAAAATATAGAACAGTCCATGGAAAAAACAAAGTCTGAGTAACGCTTAAAATTGTTTCTGAAGATAAAACAAAATGAATGTCAAATTAACGAATTTTGCACATTTTTATGCTCAATAATTTTTTTATTGTTTACTAATGCAAGAAAAGATGTATCTTTTGTTGAAAATATTAATGAGAATCTTATAATACATGTATATCATTGACAGCTATTGAATGGTCTTATTGCTGCTGAATTTTTAAGAATGCTCAGTTACATTGTGATACTAATTTAATTGTTATTGGGTTTTCTTATGATGCTCAATTTTAGACAAATTCATGCTCAACTTTTCCCTATGCACCTCTTGTTATCCTGTAAGCATTATAGATATATTTATAGGTCTATATGTATATATATTTATACATTTCTGTTGAAACATGTTGTTTTTCATCATTGATAAATTTTGTTATTGAATAAGAGAAATAAGTTGTGAATAAAATCCTCAGATTTAAGCGACACTGATGTATCCATTACTGAAAAAACTATTGTTTAAATTGTTATTTATATGAGTTGTTCTTCTTGTTTTTGTAAACTAGCCTAAGAGATAATGTCTGTTTAAGAGAAGACAGTCTGCACCAGGCTGAAAAAACCTGATTATTTATTTATTTGTTTGTAACTTTGTTTGTCAATCTGGTTATTTTCTCTTGATTTAATATATTATTGATCTTGAGCAATGGTCTTTATTTATTCTTTAAAATTGTTTGAAAATACCGCTGAAAAGAAAATTGAGTTATGACAATAGTGTTGAAAAGATAGTTGAATGAGATGGTGACGACCTAGTCTGACAGCTAGACTGAATTGATTTAAATTTAATGATTTAATGATAATCTTTGAGAGACCTTATGATCAACAACCAATGTTTTCTATAGATTATAATACAAAGCAATCTTTCATCTTATCTATGCTACGAATGAAGAGAAAACTCATTCTTTGAGTAATTTACACCTTTAAGGCTCGTAACATTAAGGTCTTATTAAATGTAACAATAATTATACATGATAAATGCAACTGCAGTAGTCCTTTTATTTATCTCACATTTATTTCAGCAATGGAGAGTTGACCAATGTAATTTATGTCTTTACATAAATGTTTAGATTAAAATAGCATAGTCTTTCATTCTACATTGGCGAAGAATTTATGTTGCGATAGGTTGAAATATCATAGATTACATTATACCATCTTCTTTTTTTTCTATATTTGAGTACAATTGCTTTCAGCATTCATAACAGTTTTAATGGGAAATTATGATAATACAGATAATACACTTTCTTATATTTTTATTCACATCACTCTTCCAAAATAATCCCTTTAAATATCAAACTGATATTTAAATAATCAATGTAAGTTAAGTTTTTCTCTTATAGCACTAGTAGAAAACCAAGGAATTAAAGAGGCAACAATTCAAAATAAAATGTTGTGTAAAAAACTGACAGTATCTCTCATGGGAAGGAAAATATATATATTGGCTTTATTTTTCAATCAAAATCATGTAAGATTTTCTTTTCAGACACTATGACTGTTCTTTGATTTAAGAAAACAATGCTAGAAGTGTCTTCATTGAATTCATAATCTGACGTTTAAAACCCAGTAAAATTACCATTACCAGTACATATTCATTTCAGAGGGTGTTTTGACCTGATTGGTTGAGCATAAAAGTTGTTGTTGAACAAATTGTTTATGTCATTCACCCGAAACCTTAGTAACACATGATACCTCAAAATAACAAATAACTCACAGTTTTGATAATGTTGCCATACCCATGGAGTACAACACAAACTATTAGTTTAGATGTGTCAATCAGATCAAATCAATTTTCCATCTCTTATTTTTTATTCTAAGGTAGCCAAAAAACCTTTGTTATCATTCAAATATAAAATTATTGAAATGATAAACTGTAGCAATTTCTTTATATCTTTAAATATGACACTACGATACTGCACTGTATTGTTTTACAGAGAGCCATTAATGTTATCACAATATAAATAGAATAATGTTATTTAAATGACCAGTTATCTAAAAGTAACGAAAACATAGTACCTAAACATTTAGAATTGGGTTATCTAAAAGCGTTATCTTGATTGTGTTCATTTACCTGCAATACATATCCAAGCATTGCTTCATAATGCATGCCCTCATTTTAAGGATGAATTAAAACCTGTTGTAAACATCCTATATATACATGCATTGTTAGAGAGGAAAATAAATTAATATCTTTTTAGTAAGTATTGTAAGTTTCATCAAATTTTTCTATCCTAAAGGAAAAGTTTTATTATTATTACTATTATTATTATTGATATTATTATTATTATTATTATTATTATTATTATTATTATTATTATTATTGTTATTATTATTATTATTATTATTATTATTATTACTATTATTATTATTATTATTATTATTATTATTATTATTATTATTATCATCATCATCATCCCCATCATCATCATCACCATCATCATTGTGATCTTCATCATCATTATGAGCATCATCATTATTATTATTAGTCTCAGCTTATTATTATTATTATTATTATTATTATTGTTATTATTATTATTATTATCATTATTACTATTAGTCTCAGCTTATTATTATTATTATTATTATTGTTCACTTATTTCGACATAATTTTCAAGCTGTATTGTTTGTTTGTTTTGTTATCATAACGCATAAATAAAAGCCTACAACTCTGATGTCCACATCCATTTCCTTTCCCACCTCTTGTGTCGCCATTTAACCTCTCTCACTTAAAAAGAACTTACGTTAATAGGTTATGTGAGCCTGTCATTGGGTCAACAATATGCCAAATCCTTTGTGACAAACACTCTCTCACACACACATGCACTCCCCCTCTCTCTCTTTCTCTTTCTCTCTCTCTCTCTCTCTCTCTCTCTCTCTCTCTCTCTCTCTCTCTCTCTCTCTGTGTCGCTCACTCTCTCTGTGTCTCTCACTCTCTCTCTCTCTCTATGTGTCTCTCACTCTCTCTCTCTCTCTCTCTCTCTCTCTCTCTCTCTCTCTCTCTCTCTCTCTCTCTCTCTCTCTCTCTCACACACACACACACACACACACACACACACACACACACACACACACATACTTTCGTATCATCAGGTAACGGATTTTTTAAATGTTTAATTGATTTACCTACATCCACAACTAAGGTAACCTCGGGGTATTTTGATAAGACTACCTTGTAAAAAGCCACGAGACTTTTAACGTGCACAGACTTGTGATCTGCACACGGGATCTCCTTTTTATTGTCCGTCTGCCATGGGACTAGGTGTCGATCCACCTACCTGGATCAGGAGATAGATTTCACTCGAAAACAAGGAGAAAATTGTTCAACCATTGGCGGGGCCGCCACCTTTGGGTTGAGAGGCCGACACTTTACCTGTGGACTGCCGAGTCCCTCAGGTAACGGACAATAGCTTTCTTCGTATCATCTAACTTTGAATGTGCGCCCAGCTGAGGGCGGTTGGCGTTGACCAGTGGTAGTAGGTAGGTCTTACTTCTTTCCTTTCACTCTTTCCCCTCTCGTTTATCTTGCTCTTTCTTCTCGTTGGTAATGGTGAACGGGGTACATTTCAATCAATCACTCAAAACGCCTCTCATGTCTTTATGGGTTCAAAATCAATAATAATGTAAAAAACGACCTCAGCCTGTAGAACATTGTCAATAAGAACTTGAGCATTGACATTATCGCCCAAAGATACCCATGATGTACGATAACGAGCGGGAGTTTCCAGTCCAAACCATCAGGGAACCTCCATCGAATTGTGTAGCTTCTTCAATGCACTATTTTTTGTGTGTGGTATACTGTGTCATCTCGTCGCCAAAGTCTAAATCTTCCATCATGATCATAATATGATATCTTGAACCTGTTCCAATCACTTAACATTACAGTTTTCCGTTGAGGATTGAACCACCAACCATGAATGACCCATTCAGTCTAACTTCCTTTCGCTCAAGGTTTCTCCGACGAAGGGAGAGGAGAGTTTGCTTTATGATGCCATATCGAGCAGTTCTTTGCTTGGTTGGTTGGAGTTTGAGTGAATGGCTCGCTCTACGAAGCGTCATCGATAATCGTCGTGTAAATCTAAAATTTTGTCTAGTGTCAGAAAATGGCGTGCCAAAACTTTAAAAAGTTTCATAAATTGTCCAAATAATTTGGGCGACCATTATTCGTCTTTATTGTTTGTTTATTTTCGTCTTACCTTGACCTTCTTTTACTCCATTGTGATATTACTATCTGGTCCGCACGTGTGTCGAGATCTTGACATTCTTTTTACTCAATTGTGATATTACTATCTGGTCCCGCCGGTGTCGAGATCTTGACATTCTTTTACTCAATTGTGATATTACTATCTGGTCCCGCCGGTGTGAGATCTTGACATTCTTTTTACTCCATTGTGATATTACTATCTGGTCCTGCCGATGTCGAGATATCAACTAGATCTATCATAATGCGTGTAATGTAAACGTAATCAAGAAAGTCGGTTACCTTCACCTGTTACACAAATGTCAATAAGTCTATGAACAATGAATTATTAAATATTTTCATTATTTATTGTTTCGTACATGGTCGGTGGGCTCTGTTGTACTTTGCTTCTCCATTCACTTCCCCCAGGCCCACCGATAGGGGCGGGGTGAGGGTCATTAGGTGCATTGCCCGGGCCCATTGCATCTTTGGGAGAGGGGATGGCATTAAATCTTGGAGGGGGGGGAGGGGCATAAGTATGCTAAAAATTACATAATACCATAATATTATAACTCCCCTCCCATCTCTACCTTTATCTACTGGCTGCAGGGGTGAGGGCCCTAAACTTTTTTTTGCACCGGCATATTTCAGTTATCTCGGCGGCCTGCAATTCCCCATTTAACTTAATGTTTGCCTCACACTACTCACAGTCCCACAATCATTGCAATGCATGGTACTTAGTACTTAGTAATGATGCGTGCTCATTTGGGGACTGCCTCCACGACCGGTTTGACCGCGGGTGGGAAATTTTAAGGGGACAGCAAAGTGAGCAACTTTGCTCCACTGTTAGAGGGCCAACGTGGCGGTCGAAATACAAAAACGACCTGTGTTTTGTATCATTTATTGCCCTTTTTTTCTTTCAATGTTCATTTTCTATTAATATTTTTTTCTAATCTTCTTACCCGCCCCTTCCTTTCCATGTGAGTGATATTATTTCTTCTTCTTTTTTTTTAAATTTCAGTTTACTAAATCATTGTATCATCGTCTTTGCTCGCATTTGTCATTCCCATAGCCTCGACGTCAATTTTACCTCACGATACAATATTATTAGTCTCTCTTCTCTGTTATTTTTTGCTTTCAAAATCTATGAAAGTCATGGGAGGCCGCCATCTAGAATTGACTGGTCAAGCCAACGGAAACGCCGCATCCTGACTGCTTTCACCAATTTGACCACGCATCTGTCCCACGGAACAGTGCCAAGTAAACAGGCTCTGCCATCTGCTGTCCACGGAACAGTGCCACGTAAACAGGCTCTGCCATCTGCTGTCCACGGAACAGTACCAAGTAAACAGGCTCTGCCATCTGCTGTCCACGGAACAGTGCCAAGTAAACAGGCTCTATCTGCTGTCCACGGAACAGTGCCAAGTAAACAGGCTCTGCCATCTGCTGTCCACGGAACAGTGCCAAGTAAACAGGCTCTGCCATCTGCTGTCCACGGAACAGTGCCAAGTAAACAGGCTCTACCATCTGCTGTCCACGGAACAGTGCCAAGTAAACAGGCTCTGCCATCTGCTGTCCACGGAACGTTCCCCAAGTGAACACGCGTCTTATACTGGCAGCTTCTCATCGCAAACCTTTAATCGCTGTGGACTGGGTTAACTTCAAGATCAAGACTTTTCGTTTTTTTTTTTTTCGAATCTCAGCAAGCTGTTAGATGAGGGATACAAATATTATTCAACTTTTTTTTTCATGTATGTTTGTACCATCATAAACACTGAAAGTTCAGGTTTCTGTTTTCAGTTTCTGCTAGTGGTAATGGTGGGCGGCAAAAGTAGGTATTACTTCATACCTAGCGCTCATTCATGAATTACGTTCTTTTACTTGCTGTTTCCTCTTAATGCACCTGAAGATCACCACATACAGAAGACAGAGTAAATTTCAGGGAAAACAAAATGTTTCTGTAAATAAAAACTACTCACTGGGCTATTATATTATTGAATTTGAGGAGTTCTTTCTAATATGCTTCCGTTGGCAAGCATTTTGTCATACCATTTGCAAAGCGGCCCGCTTGCCTTCTCAGGTGCGTTCGGTGGACAGGCAGCTTGCTTCGCCTTGAAAACCAACAGTTCAATGAGGACCGCCTGTCGAGCACTAGGGAAGTTGTTTGTTAGCAAAAGCAAGCACATCTATCAGGACTCTTGAGTCCATATGTGAGACACAACGCGACACGACGCGCGACACGACTGAGTCGTCTGGACGTGTCTCTGGAGGCGAGAATCTCGTGGCGGGAGTCTTCTATCGCGAGTATCAGGTCCCAACAACCATAATACAGAAGAGCTTTAATTTACTAACATTTTAAATACAAAAGGAAAGCTAATTTTTACACGGTGGTTTTGCTAATAACAATGTGGAGGTGCTGGATATTAAAAATGTGTTACTTTCTAAAACGGAGTTCATTTTTTTCAAAGTGTTGATGAAGCCCCTGGTAGGCCTCCTAGTTGGTGGTTGGTGACACATCACTTGTCCGTATCGACCAACCGACAGAAATGAAACCTACCATTACGATACACAAAACGGCACGTCTTTTTTAAACGTTTAGCCGTGTTGGTCACATGAACACACATTTAATTTATTTTAAGGTTCCAAAGAGTAATAAATCGCCGCACTTCTTTCTTCACAAGACTATAGTCGAGACCAGTCAGGACTTTGGACGTGTTGGGTCAGTCACACGTGGACACGTAGCCTTAGGACTTGAGTCAAGGCCGTCTATATAGTGTAGGTTATAGTAAGTTATAGACGGCCTTGCTTGAGTCCACTTGTCTGTCACACACGCCACGGCACGACTGGGTCGTTTGACGTGTGATTTTGAAGTAAGGGCTGAAGTCTAGTGGCGGGAAACTCGAGGCGGGAGTCTTCTGAGCGACAATGATAACGAAAAGACTTGATTTACTAACATTGTAAATACTAAAGAAAGCTAGATCTAGTTTATACACGATGGTTTTGCTAATTGTGAAGTGTTGAATTCAAATGTGTGATTACTTTTTTTAAAACGGAGTTAATTTTCAATGAGTTGATCATGCCCTTTGCCGGCCTCTTGGCTTGTCTGTCCGACCAACTGACAATGGGCTAAGCCTCCTTACTATTATGGAGGCTCAGCAGGCATGAGTCCATCTGTCAGACACAATACGCCACGACTAAGTCGATTGCACGTGTCAGTTTGAAAGTTTTAAGGCCGGAAGCTTAGCGTGGGAATTTCGTCGCAGGAGTCTTTTTGCGAGTATCAGACGCCCGGTAACTAAATTAAGTAAAAGCATTAATTTACCAACATTTTAAATACAAAAGGAAAGTTTGTTTTTTTTTACGTACGATGCTTTTGCTAATAAAATGTGGAGGACTTGCATTTTTTTAAAAGGTGGTCATTTTTTAGAAGAGTATAAGGTCCCAGCAAACAAAACAAAGAAAAGCATCAATTTTCTAACAGTTAAAATACAAAAGAAAAGCTATTTCTTTATACGATGGTTTTGCTACTGTTGATGCACTGAATTTTAAAAAAGATGGTTATTTTCTAAAACGGAGTTCATTCTCAGTGAGTTGATCAAGCTCCTGATAGGCCTCTTACTAGTCTTAGTTGATGACTCATCTCGTGTCCGTAGTCCATACGACCAACCTATAAAAGGGAAACAAACCGTGCTCAACACGAAACGTTTTCTTAGTGGTTTAGCCGTGTCGGTTAGGCCTACGTGGATAAACGTTTTCTTGAGTGGTTTAGCCGTGTCGGTTAGGCCTACGTGGATAAACGTCTTCTTAGTGGTTTAGCCGTGTCGGTTAGGCCTACGGGGATAAACGTTTTCTTAGTGGTTTAGCCGTGTCGGTTAGGCCTACGTGGATAAACGTCTTCTTAGTGGTTTAGCCGTGTCGGTTAGGCCTACGTGGATAAACGTTTTCTTAGTGGTTTAGCCGTGTTGGTTAGGCCTACGTGGATAAACGTCTTCTTAGTGGTTTAGCCGTGTCGGTTAGGCCTACGTGGATAAACGTCTTCTTAGTGGTTTAGCCGTGTTGGTTGGTGGTTTCGCCGTGTTGGTTAGTGGTTTAGCCGTGTTGGTTAGTGGTTTAGCCCGTGTCGGTTAGGCCTCGTGGATAAATGTCTTCTTAGTGGTTTAGCCGTGTCGGTTAGGCCTACGTGATAAACGTCTTCTTAGTGGTTTAGCCGTGTCGGTTAGGCCTACGTGGATAAATGTCTTCTTAGTGGTTTAGCCGTGTTGGTTGGTGGTTTAGCCGTGTTGGTTAGTGGTTTAGCCGTGTTGGTTAGTGGTTTAGCCGTGTCGGTTAGGGCTACGTGGATAAACGTCTTCTTAGTGGTTTAGCCGTGTCGGTTAGGCCTACGTGGATAAACGTCTTCTTAGTGGTTTAGCCGTGTCGGTTAGGCCTACGTGGATAAACGTCTTCTTAGTGGTTTAGCCGTGTTGGTTAGGCCTACGTGGATAAACGTCTTCTTAGTGGTTAAGCCGTGTTGGTTAGTGGTTAAGCCGTGTTGGTTAGTGGTTAAGCCGTGTTGGTTAGTGGTTAAGCCGTGTTGGTTAGTGGTTAAGCCGTGTTAGTTAGTGGTTTAGCCGTGTTGGTTAGTGGTTTAGCCGTGTTGGTTAGTGGTTTAGCGTGTTGGTTAGTGGTTTAGCCGTGTTGGTTAGTGGTTTAGTCGTGTTGGTTAGTGGTTTAGCCGTGTTGGTTAGTGGTTTAGCCGTGTTGGTTAGTGGTTTAGCCGTGTTGGTTAGTGGTTTAGCCATGTTGGTTAGTCGTGTTGGTTAGTGGTTAAGCCGTGTTAGTTAGTGGTTTAGCCGTGTTGGTTAGTGGTTTAGCAGCGTTGGTTAGTGGTTTAGCCGTGTTGGTTAGTGGTTTAGCCATGTTGGTTAGTCGTGTTGGTTAGTGGTTTAGCCGTGTTGGTTAGTGGTTTAGTCGTGTTGGTTAGTGGTTTAGTCGTGTTGGTTAGTGGTTTAGTCGTGTTGGTTAGTGGTTTAGCCGTGTTGGTTAGTGGTTTAGCCGTGTTGGTTAGTGGTTTAGTCGTGTTGGTTAGTGGTTTAGCCCTGTTGGTTAGTGGTTTAGCCGTGTTGGTTAGTGGTTTAGCCGTGTTGGTTAGTGGTTTAGCCGTGTTGGTTAGTGGTTTAGCCGTGGTCGGTAAGGCCTACGTGGATAAACGTCTTCTTAGTGGTTTAGCCGTGTCGGTTAGGCCTACGTGGATAAACGTTTTCTTAGTGGTTTAGCCGTGTTGGTTAGTGGTTAAGCCGTGTTGGTTAGTGGTTTAGCCGTGTCGGTTAGGCCTACGGGATAAACGTCTTCTTAGTGGTTTAGCCGTGTCGGTTAGGCCTACGTGGATAAACGTTTTCTTAGTGGTTTAGCCGTGTCGGTTAGGCCTACGTGGATAAACGTCTTCTTAGTGGTTTAGCCGTGTCGGTTAGGCCTACGTGGATAAACGTTTTCTTAGTGGTTTAGCCGTGTCGGTTAGGCCTACGTCGATAAACGTCTTCTTAGTGGTTTAGCCGTGTTGGTTAGGCCTACGTGGATAAACGTTTTCTTAGTGGTTTAGCCGTGTCGGTTAGGCCTACGTGGATAAACGTCTTCTTAGTGGTTTAGCCGTGTCGGTTAGCCTACGTGGATAAACGTTTCTTAGTGGTTTAGCCGTGTCGGTTAGGCCTACGTGGATAAACGTTTTCTGAGTGGTTTAGCCGTGTTGGTTAGTGGTTTTCTTAGCCGTGTTGGTTAGTGGTTTAGCCGTGTTGGTTAGTGGTTTAGCCGTGTTGGTCGGTTAGGCCGTGTTGGTTAGTGATAAACGTTTTCTTAGTGGTTTAGCCGTGTCGGTTAGGCCTACGTGGATAAACGTTTTCTTAGTGGTTTAGCCGTGTCGGTTAGGCCTACGTGGGATAAACGCTTTCTTAGTGGTTTAGCCGTGTCGGTTAGCCTACGTGGATAAACGTTTTCTTAGTGGTTTAGCCGTGTCGGTTAGGCCTACGTGGATAAACGTTTTTTAGTGGTTTAGCCGTGTCGGTTAGGCCCTAGTTGGATAAACGTTTTCTTAGTGGTTTAGCCGTGTCGGTTAGGCCTACGTGGATAAACACCTTCTTAGTGGTTTAGCCGTGTTGGTTAGGCCTACGTGGATAAACGTCTTCTTAGTGGTTTAGCCGTGTTGGTTAGGCCTACGTGGACAAACGTCTTCTTAGTGGTTTAGCCGTGTTGGTTAGGCCTACGTGGATAAACGCCTTCTTAGTGGTTTAGCCGTGTTGGTTAGGCCTACGTGGATAAACGTTTTCTTAGTGGTTTAGCCGTGTTGGTTAGTGGTTAAGCCGTGTTAGTTAGTGGTTTAGCCGTGTTGGTTAGTGGTTTAGCCGTGTTGGTTAGTGGTTTAGCCGTGTTGGTTAGTGGTTTAGCCGTGTTGGTTAGTGGTTTAGCCGTGTTGGTTAGTGGTTTAGCCGTGTTGGTTAGTGGTTTAGCTGTTGGTTAGTGGTTTAGCCGTGTTGATTAGTGGTTTAGACGTGTTGGTTAGTGGTTTAGCCGTGTTGGTTAGTGGTTTAGCCGTGTTGGTTAGTGGTTTAGCCATGTCGGTTAGGGCTACGGGATAAACGTCTTCTTAGTGGTTTAGCCGTGTCGGTTAGGCCTACGTGGATAAACGTTTTCTTAGTGGTTTAGCCGTGTTGGTTAGTGGTTAAGCCGTGTTGGTTAGTGGTTTAGCCGTGTCGGTTAGGCCCTACGTGGATAAACGCCTTCTTAGTGGTTTAGCCGTGTCGGTTAGGCCTACGTGGATAAACGTTTTCTTAGTGGTTTAGCCGTGTCGGTTAGGCCTACGGGATAAACGCCTTCTTAGTGGTTTAGCCGTGTCGGTTAGGCCTACGTGGATAAACGCTTTAGTGGTTTAGCCGTGTTGGTTAGGCCTACGTGGATAAACGTTTTCTTAGTGGTTTAGCCGTGTCGGTTAGGCCTACGGGATAAACGCTTCTTAGTGGTTTAGCCGTGTCGTTAGGCCTACGTGGATAAACGTTTTCTGAGTGGTTTAGCCGTGTTGGTTAGTGGTTTAGCCGTGTTGGTTAGTGGTTTAGCCGTGTTGAATTGGTTAGGCCTACGTGGATAAACGCCTTCTTAGTGGTTTAGCCGTGTCGTTAGGCCTACGTGGATAAACGTTTTCTTAGTGGTTTAGCCGTGGTTGGTTAGGCCTACGTGGATAAACGTTTTCTTAGTGGTTTAGCCGTGTCGGTTAGGCCTACGTGGATAAACGTTTTCTTAGTGGTTTAGCCGTGGTCGGTTAGGCCTCCGTGGATAAACGTTTTCTTAGTGGTTTAGCCGTGTTGGTTAGGCCTAAATGGATAAACGCCTTCTTAGTGGTTTAGCCGTGTTGGTTAGTAGTTAAGCCGTGTTGGTTAGTGGTTTAGCCGTGTTGGTTAGTGGTAAAGCCGTGTTGGTTAGTGGTTTAGCCGTGTTGGTTAGTGGTTTATCCGTGTTGGTTAGTGGTTTATCCGTGTTGGTTAGTGGTTTAGCCGTGTTGGTTAGTGGTTTAGCCGTGTTGATTAGTGGTTTAGCCGTGTTGGTTAGTGGTTTAGCCGTGTTGGTTGCGTGGTTTAGCCGTGTTGGTTAGTGGTTTAGCCGTGTTGGTTAGTGGTTTAGCCGTGTTGGTTAGTGGTTTAGCCGTGTTGGTTAGTGGTTTAGCCGTGTTGGTTAGTGGTTTAGCCGTGTTGGTTAGTGGTTTAGCCGTGTTGGTTAGTGGTTTAGCCGTGTTGGTTAGTGGTTTAGCCGTGTTGGCTAGGTCTACGTGGATACACTTTTCTATTTTTTAAGGTCCCAAAGAGTAATAAATCGCTGTGCTATTTTTTTTCTTCAAGACTTTAGTCGAGACTGATTAATATTGGACGTGTTAAGTCGGTTAAGTGCAAACGTAGCCAAAAATGGAACATACTGTACTCAAGGCAAGACAGTTTTTTAGCCGTTTAATTCTATTGGTTATGTGGACACATAGTTGATTTCTTCTAAGGTTCCAAAGAGTAATAAATCGTTTGCGCTACTTTTTCTCTTTAAGACTTAAGTCGAAAACTGCTGAATTTTGGACGTCATGAGTCGGTTAGGTGAGTCGGTTAGGTGGGTCGGTTAGGTGAGTCGGTTCGGTTCGGTGAGTCGGTTTAGGTGGGTCGGTTAGGTGAGTCGGTTCGCCCGGTGAGTCGGTTAGGTGGGTCGGTTAGGTGAGTCGGTTAGGTGGGTCGGTTAGGTGGGTCGGTTAGGTGGGTCGGTTAGGTGAGTCGGTCGGTTCGGTGAGAGTCGGTTAGGTGGGTCGGTTAGGTGAGTCGGTTAGGTGAGTCGGTTAGTGGGTTTGTTAGGTGAGTCGGTTAGGTGAGTCGGTTAGGTGAGTCGGTTAGGTGAGTCGGTTAGGTGAGTCGGTTAGGTGGGTCGGTTAGGTGAGTCGGTTAGGTGGGGTCGGTTAGGTGGGTCGGTTAGGTGAGTCGGTTAGGTGAGTCGGTTAGGTGGGTCGGTTCGGTTCGGTGAGTCGGTTAGGTGGGCTCGGTTAGGTGGGTCGGTTAGGTGAGCGGTTCAGTTCGGTGAGTCGGTTAGGTGAGTCGGTTAGGTGAGTCGGTTAGGTGGGTCGGTTAGGTGGGTCGGTTAGGTGAGTCCAGTCTGCCCGGTGAGTCGGTTAGGTGAGTCGGTTAGGTGGGTCGGTTAGATGAGTCGGTTAGGTGGGTCGGTTAGGTGAGTCGGTTCGGTTCGGTGAGTCGGTTCGGTTAGGTGAGTCGGTTAGGTGAGTCGGTTGGTTCGTGAGTCGGTTAGGTGAGCGGTTAGGTCGGTCGATTAGGTGGGTCGGTTAGGTGGGTCGGTTAGGTGGGTCGGTTAGGTGGATCGGTTAGTGGGTCGGTTAGGTGGGTCGTGATTAGGTGGGTCGGTTAGGTGGATCGGTTAGGTGGATCGGTTTAGGTGGATCGGTTAGGTGGGTCGGTTAGGTGGATCAGTTAGGTGGATCGGTTAGGTGGATCGTTAGGTGGGTCGTTCGGTGGGTCGGTTAGGTCGGTCGGTTAGGTGGGTCGGTTAGGTGAGTCGGTTAGGTGAGTCGGTTAGGTGGGTCGGTTAGGTGAGTCGGTTAGGTGAGTCGGTTAGGTGGATCGGTTAGGGTGGGTCGGTTAGGTGGGTCGGTTAGGTGGGTCGGTTAGGTGGGTCGGTTCGGTGAGTCGGTAGATGGTCACGTAGCCTTCCACGGATCAAAACATTCAATGGATAACCGAATTTAACTTTTGCTGTTGTTGTTCAGATATAATATAATATACGTCATCAGCCCCCAGCATTGTCATCATGAAACATGTTCAGCACCCACAAGTTTAATTTTAGTTGTTACTGTTAGAGTTTGAGAGCAGTTTCTGTTTTGTCTGAAAATGCAATTGCAAGCTAGCCGTTCAAAGCGTTAAGATAAAATTTTAATGCTTGCCTACGGAACGCACCTCACAAGACAGCGACTGCTTACACTTACAGTAGGAAAAGTTTAATACGAAGGAGCCACAGTGAGTGAGGTCAAAGACGAAATATGACAATAAGTGACAACTCCACTAATAAGACAGAACAAACATATATGACATTTCGGGTATAACTACTATAACCCTTCGTCAGACAACAAATGAGAAATATCTAGAATCTAGATTAGATCTAAGCATTACCTCAGGCATCACACAATGTGATGTCAGAAGAAAAATTACATAATTCGCGTTTGTTGTCTGACGAAGGGTTATACCCGAAACGTCACATGTTTGTTCTGTCTTATTAGTGAAGTTGTCGCTTGTTGTCATATTTCGCCCAGGAAAAGTTTAAGGAACTCTCGCAACCAAAGCAAACTTGGAGGTGAGTTGACGGTGCTCATGAATTGCTATACATAATATACTGTATTAAAGTTTAAAAACAATCACTCAATTTGAAAACTTTGCATGAATATAATGTGTAGAAATATCATTGTTCTTCTCCCAAAAACGAAGATTTTAATCGATTATCCATTAAATGTATTGAGCTGTAAGAGCGCCGCCATTTTGCTGTCTGCCGATGAGCCTATCGCTTGGCAAGCGGTCTCCACATGACGGTGTGATTGCAAAGCGCAAGCAAGCTGCTAGCCTGCGTAGGCAGAGAACATGGAGAACGCTTGAAGCGCTAGAAATCTAGCGTGCTACAGGCGCTATAAATGTGTCGTGTTAATCTTTGTTGACACCTAGAGAGGACGTGTGTATTTTCCGGCCCCAAGCGTGCCGCGTCGCTTGTAATGTAAAGCCTCGCTCGTTTTCAAGTATTGAAAGTTAATTCTTTTCTAGCAATGCGGTCGCTTGTTGAGTGTGTGCCGTGCTTTGTGTAGGTAAGCTACTAATCTCGCTATTGGCCAATGGTACCATCCTGTTTGTCGATTGTTGCTCTGTGAACTCAGACCTAGCTATCTTTTCTTCTTGTAAAGTAAAAGAATGGATGTAGATGCCCTTATTACTGCCGTTTTTAACAAGCCAGCAATATGGGATAAGAGGAGAAAAGACCATGCCAATCGCAATATTATTGACAAGGCCTGGAAGGAAATGAGCGAAGAAATCAACTTTGAAGGTAAGTTTGGAGGAATAAAATCAATGTCGCTCACTCTGTCCGTCTATCTGAATGTCACTCTCCCCCCCTCTCTCTCTCTCTCTCTCTCTCTCTCTCTCTCTCTCTCTCTCTCCCCCTCCCCCCTCTCTCTCTCTCTCTCTCTCTCTCTCTCTCTCTCTCTCTCTCTCTATCTATCTATCTATCTATCTAATGTATAGGTATACAAGCTATAATAGATAGATATTTCATACTAATCCATTTTATTTCGTTCTCTCTCCTCTCTTTTTAAATCGTGCTATGAATTTGTAACAAATCGCTTCATCATTTGCATTAGCAAAATCATAATCAGGTTTATTATTGGAAAAAAAATGTATGTACTTTGCAATTTGCAACAAAGATATTTTAACCTTCCCTTGACGATTTATTGTACACCAAGGGATTGTTTGCAAAGTAAGTGGCAAATATGTCTCTCACAGTTCTTGCGTTGTTACTTGGCCTGCCGATGCGGTCCCAAAATAGGCCTGAGTTGGGAAATGAAACTTCCGTCAAGTTGTGCTCCATGCCTTCTTTGTCAATGATAATATTATTGTGCAAGAGACACACACACTTGATGATAGCGTCTGCAACCTCAACCCCAGTTCCAATACATTTGGCAAACAGGCGCCACTTGATGTTAAAATTCCAAATGCACACTCGACAGTTTTTCTACATCTGGATAATCTTTTGTTATAATTGTCCTGTTCATGTGGCAAACAAGTGCCGCTGTATGGTTTAAGTAGAAAGGACATGAGAGGGTAAGCTTCGTCTGCGACAAAAACGAATGGAACTTTGACTTCTGATTAGAGCAGGTATGCAGGCTCAGGCAATTGAAGTTTCCCATCGATAAGTGCATGGTAAAAATTAGAAGCTTGAAAAGTTCTTCCATCACTCTGTTTGCCATAACCTCCCACATCAATTGTGACGAATTTATAGTTGGCATCTACAACAGCCTGTAGAACTATCGAAAAGTACTTTTTGTAATTGTAGAACATTGATCCAGAATTATCTGGGCAACGAACTCGAACGAGTTTACCATCGACAGACCCAAGACAGTGTGGAAAATTCCATATATTGAAAAAGTCGACAGCTATTGAATTCCATTTTTCTTTTGTTAGTATAGGCATATGTTGTGGCTGTAACTCTTGCCAAATAACGTCAACTGTTTCAGAGACAATAGCAGCCACTGTGGCACCACCCATTCTGAAAGGAAAAGGCCAGTGCCTTAAAAGACGATCCTATAATGAGGAACCTGCAAAACAAAACAAAATAATATTTACCATTAATCGGTTGTAGAAGATGATAGTGTTGTCACATTTTTAATCTTAACAGAATAAGCATGAATATGCAATATGGTAGCCCTAAAACGTTTATTATATCGGGTCCGTTTTATTCTGCTTTTCAGAATCACAACTAAGAAAAAAATGGAAGTCCCTCAGAGACTATTTTGTTGCTGAGTATAACCGAATACCGAGGCCTCGGTCAGGTGACGGCGCAGAAAATAGCTCATCAAAGCCTAGATGGCAATATTTTAAACAGATGCTTTTCTTAAAGGACATCGTAACGCACAGAGCACCTTTTGGAACATTTGCTCCCGTTGAGCGAGGCAGGCCCATCCAGCCAGCCTAGTCTCAACATTGAAGAACAGTCTTTGGCCTCTGTAGAGTCTGCCACAGAGGATCTGCGTGCTGTACAACCAGATGAAACAGACGTTTTGGTTACCACAGGCCCTTCGACAAGCCAGTCATCTACTGCTGCTGATGCTACAAGTGAAGATATGGCGACGGCAAATGAAAAGCTTCCACAGCCACAACGAGGGATGAAAAAGAGAAGAAGAGACAACGGGGACCAATTCAAAGAGCTTCTAGAGATAGAAGAAAACAAACTAGAGTACTTGAGGGGCAAATCAAACAACCCAGAAAATGAGGATGATGACTTACTATTTTTTAAATCTCTTCTCCCTTACATCAGAAAGATTCCACCAAATATGAAATTGCTGCTTCGAAGCCGCATCTTAAATGTAATGATAGAGTTTGCTTGTCCTGAAACACGCGCAATGTCACCTTAAAATATGACCTATTCCACGTCAAATTATGTGAACGTCAGCGGCTATCATCAAAGCCAGCATCCCAGCATGTCGTCTTATGGCAATGGCAGTCGTGCAGCTTCAACTTCCTCCAGTTACCAGTCCTATGAATCTGTGGAGATTCCTCTTTGCTCCGTTATTGAATTGATTTGCAATTTAATTCAATATAGTTCAACTGTACAGCAATATTATAGTCTGATAAGCCTCAGTATAGAGATAGTATTGCCTTATAATTTCCTCTTCCGTTCATAATTAGAGCATTGCTTGTGCCTACTAACGTTGTTGTTTTTTTAATTCTGTAAAATAATTTATTGGGTGTATTAGCCCAATCGTTAATTTGCCTTTTCTTATTTGTTTTCTATTCATTACAAATCAATATGATCAATTTGTCTTTTTATGTGATGGGATGAGGAAAAGACTGCCTTTATGTTAATTACAGTAGACTGAAATGTGTAGTCTAATGAACTTTTGAAAATATTTTTTTGACCAGTAAATGAACAAAAATAAAAACGATTAAAGAAGAATTATCAGTTTTTAAAAAAGCATTTCCTATGTGTCTTTAATAGACGTACAAATGTATTATGTAAAAAAGAACAGTAAAAATAACATGTTGCTTACCTCAAGGTTACAAGCAGTCTTTCTTCTGGCAGGATAGGTACGTGCCAGTTGCACCATGTCTTTGTGAGCCTTGGAGTTGGAGTTATCTTATCCAGAAATAATTGAACGTGTCAAGGTTCATTCGCATGTAGGAGTGAAATCTATCGGGGTGATTCTTTAACTGACTAAAGAGGTGATGGTATTCACCAACGTCTCTCCTTTCTTTATTGATTTCGTGTACACTTGTCCTCCTTGTCCTCCTCCTTTTCGAAAACATTAATTTTGGCAATACACTGTCAAGCAAGAAGAATTCTTCGTCTGGAGACTCCATAATGTAATGACTGATGCACAACAGAAGATACTGTAGTGTAATGTGGCTATCTGAAATTTAGGCCAGCAAGCGAGAGCGCACGCATTGTCTAAGTGCGTCCTAAAAATTCTGGCGCTTGTTACAAACGCGCCTGTAGCCTAGCGCTAGTTTTCTAGCGCTTCAGGCGTTCTCTATGTTCTCTGACTAAAGGGGGGGGGGGGTGGGGGCGCACACAGAGAACGCTTGCTCGTGATGAAAGCGAGAGCATTGGGGCAATCGCCTTAAATTTAGATCTAAATTACCTTGTGCCTCACAAAAAGCACGCTCGCTTTTAGAAGACCTGTCACGACTTGGTGGATGTAACATTTTCTCTTTGATATCAGCTGTGTTTAAAAAACCTGCAATTTGGGACAAAAGAAGGAAAGACCATGCAAACCGCAATTGACTGAAAGCGAGAAGGGCTCCTTTTAAGCAAAGGAAACAAGTGATGATATTCACCTTCCATTCGCCTCCTTTTTTATTTATCTCGTGAATGCCTATTCTCTTGCGTTTTCCTAGGATAATTTTCGGCAAAACACTGTCTGGAAACAATAGTTCATCATCACTCGAATCCACCTTGGCGCCAAATGGGCACGTTCTTAAGTCCATACCAATATCGCAAGCGAGTTGCAATTTTTCTATATAATACGCAGGAGCCACAGTGGAGTGAAATCAAAGGCGAAATGTGACAATAAAGTGACAACTCCACTAATAAGGACAGAACAAACACGTTAACAAACACGTGTTTGTTCTGTCTTTATTAGTGGAGTTGTCACTTATTGTCATATTTCGCCTTTAATTTGTCTATATGTACGCCTCAGCTACAAGCAAGCGCTTTCTTTACATGTGCTCGCTTTATCGCAATCGCTTTATCGCAAGCAATCGTTCTTTTGTGCGAGCCTTAATGCACCTCTGTGCTTTTGATGCTGTCCGGTCCAACACCTAGTAATTGTCAGTACAAACTGTGTGTCTATATTGATTGTTGAGTGTACTCATGACGTCAGTGTATATATACGTTGAAGATGGGAAAAGAAAAAATTAGAAGGAGGCAGGTGCTGGTCCTAATGTGGGTCCTAGCGTAGCCTTTGGTCCTAGGCCCAGAGAACGCAGAGGTGCGTTCCACAGACAGGCGGCTTATGCTTACGCTTTGCATTGCAAGCACACCGTGTCGCGGCGTAAAGGCTACGGTCGCGGAGTGCGCTTACCAAGCGATATGTGAGTGGCCTGCTAGTGCTAGCACTAGCAGAGGCTAGACTAGTTTCCACTATCTCTGGTGCTAGTAAGCTACATGTACTAACTACAAGCACATCATAAGGATGTCCATGCGAGAAAGGTAAACAGCGGCGTCCCTACGCTCAGGACATGCAATGGATATAGTCAGTAATTCAAACCTTCTTTCTGTGGGTAGATAAGCACATCACCTGAAAGAGAATAACCCCATGCATTATATTCATGCAATACATGTACATGTACTACAATCAAAGGGCGCCTCCATATCACCTATAATTTTTAATTTAGTTACAGTTTCTCGTTCCCTTCCACCATAGACCTGGATCTATGTTTCCCTCAAGCAGTCGCTTTCTTGTTAGAAGAAAGCAACCGGGTAGCTTGGCAAAACGATTTACATATTGCTTGCCTGTGGAACGTATCTCCCTGACGCAGTTTATGCAAATAGTGAACTGTATTTTTTTAAAACCTGATACTGAATCCACCCCAGATTCTAAATTGGATGGATCTTACACCATATCCTATGATAAATTGACGAAAAACGGCGGTACCGAGTACGGTACACATTGCATGTATTGTGTCGTGTGTAATGGCACCCTTGCATGCAAGTAACACCCAAATATCGAGACTGTCGTTCATCCCGATAATAAACACACACACACACACAGGTAACGTTGAAAATAGTCCAGGTGCCGCGAACACACACATAGCCTACCCTATACACGCACACACAATCGACACATAGGCCTAATACAATTACTGTTTGTTCTTTCAAGAGCGATAAGAAAATGGCCTGTACCTGGGATAATGCATTGTCACTGGGTATCATCCAACAAAGCCTGAAACAGCCTTTGATACCAATCTTCATAGTATATTATAATCTCTGGTTGATGTCAATGTCAGTGGATTCAGCCATGAGCAAGTACAAGAAGTAACACTTGTGACTAGACACTAGATGACCCTATTATGTTGCCAAGCTGTAAAACAATAGGGTCCATTGCGGTCACGTGACATTGGTGTTTACATTGATTGGCAAGGCCGATGCGTGTACTGTTAGATACAGGCCTGGAAGAAAATTTAGATTTTGTTCACGTTCACTGATAGTGATATTGTTTGTTCGCTTTGCGTTGAGCTCATTCGAAAAATACCAAGGCGTTGTACTGCTTTTACATGTTTTAACTCCTCTGACTAGGAGAAGTGTAACATAACTTGCGATTTTGACCGTGGGTTGTATGTCTCAAGAGACTAGATCTACATCTAGATCTAGATAGATCTACATTTCAAGCTCACGAAATAGAGTGTTGGTAATTTTACTGATAGGAGGATTTGGTGCGTATTGTTTCATTGAAGATTGAAGAAAACTAGCTCTAGATCTAGATCTAGTAGTTATGACTTGTAACCATACAATAATAGGGCCTTATATCATATTAGATCTAATCTCTCATTCGGAATTTCTCTTACTCAGCAGGGAGTTTGTGTCAGAGGTTAGAACACCACACATGCCCAGACTGCGCTGTAAACAGCCAAGGGCTCTTTAACGTGCACGGAGTGTTTTGATCTGTACACAGGACCTCCTTTTTGTCGATCCACCTATCTGGACGGGATCACAGAACACTAAAACTGTTTTAGTGTTCTGTAGGGGGGATTAAGTGACGGAAAAAAATGAGTTGACCATAAATGTGATGGTCTCAGAGTGAATTGATTGCCAGGTGAAGGAGTGAAAATGAAAGCAAAGAAGTAGGACTTATCCACAGCCCCCACCAACCATTCTCTTTCCTCGTGTAATAAGCTATATATTTAAAAAATATAGCCCTACATGTATTGACTTGTTGCCTTACAGAGAGAGAGAGAGAGAGAGAGAGAGAGAGAGAGAGAGAGAAGAGACAGACAGACAGACAGACAGACAGACAGACAGACAGACAGACAGACAGAGACAGAGAGAATATCAGTGATTAGCATACATTTTCATTGCCCTTAACAATGACAACTTTATACCAGTATTGACTTTTTTTCTCATCATCATGAACACGATTTAATTAATCTGTATACTTTAATTTACAATGTTCATTTTTTTTTTTCAATAACAAGGGGGTGGGGGTACTCTCATGGACACAAATAAAACGACAGTACATGCAGTAATGTCGTCAGCATAAGCAATGTTAAAGTTAAAATCTATGACTCGGCGGCAGACAGATCTAAACAATGTCATCACCACTGTCACGTGACTTGGGAGAATGAAGGTGGAAGTGTTGCACATACCCCTCATTAGGACCAGGATACAAGTTTTGTCAAAGTCTATTTAGAGGGAAGCACAGAAGAGAGGACCGCTCACTCTTCGTCTTAACTTCCCACCAGATATTTCGTTGTTGACGCAACCGTGGGCTTGCTTGTATTTGTAGACAGTGCTTTAGCGAGACAATGGATACCCCCTCCTCCCCCTCCCCCCACGTGCCCTTTACCCTGAAGGAAAATTACTTTTTTGAAGTATATTTTTGTACATTGTATTTTGTCTCCCCAACGTATGCCATTGCATCACATGCTAAGCCACCTTATCTATCATCAGATCACATGTCTCAAAATCCGTTTACATAAATGACATAATACGCATTTTCTACATAGCCAACAGTAAACAATCGTATTATGCCGGCAACTAAAAGTAACTGCAATAAAATGATCCCTCTAAATCACTGGAAAGCTTGTCATGGGACACGAAACTTTTCCGTTTGCTCCCAGTGCTGGAGTAGCATGACCATGAGGGAAGTCGTCTATGCAATGATGAAGCGATTTTTGACCATCTTTTGTAGCCGAGCCCCTCTCATTGGTATATTTTCTTCCTACATTCCGAGAAAGATATAGACATTCCTTTATGCCAACGTCTATTATTATTAAGCTCTCGTAGAAAATTTTCTCTGTGCAATATTGTCTCCGTTGTTGTTTATGTTAATGTCAGCGTACTATTTACTACATTGTTCCACTGTTATTATCGTATTCGTATATTATTCATTAGCATTTAATATTATTTTGTTGTATGATGTAACTGAAGAAACAATATGTCTGTCAAACAAACTTTTTCAACCTGTCGGGCACGAACCCATAACCTTTCAGTTGCGAGTGAGAGGCCGACACTTTGCATCTGGACCACCTAATACCGTTTGTTGTTGGTAGAACGCTATCAGGTCAAACGTTTGTAGAAGCTTTTATAATATTTCTGTCTTGTAAACGTTAGAATCATTTCCCTAAAGAATCGCTCCCCCCCCCCCCCCGTCTTATATCTTCCTCCTCCCCACCACCCTTTTCCTTCCCGTCCTCATGTAGGGGGTGCTGAAGTTATTGAGGGAGGGGGGGGGGTAATGCCTACACCCATGCCTATTGCCTGTTGCTATGCCAAACGCCATTATACTGCTGTTTATATCGCGGACGATGGCATGAATAGCCTCCAGCAACGTAAGGCTATATGAGTGTTATCGTTGTTAACGCTTTTTTTTTGCGTTATGTTTTCAAGAAAGTTTCCATCATGTTACTGTTACCCATTCTAACATAATAGAACACACTATATTGATGCGGTAAAAACAGTTTACAGACCTAATAGATCTAGGCCCACTGATGAGGATGATGATGAGCGATTCAAATTTGGTCCCAATACCGTATCATAAATAATCATATTCATAAACTCAATTTATCAAATTCACAAAATCACAGTAGCATTTCCTAGGTAAATATGGAAAGACAAACAGTGAAGCAAAAGGGATTGTCGAAAGTGAAGGAAATGACAATAAATGATATTAAAGCGCCATATGAACAAAGAAAAAGACAAATACAAAGAGTAGGCCGAAAAACAAATCTTGGCCACCATGTGGATAGAACCCATGACCTCTGCGTCGGTACCCATCACCTCGCAATGAAAAGAAAGCGTGCTTCCAACTGAGCTAACTACGCTCCTCAACTAGCTCGGTTGGTAGCACGCTTTCTTTTCATGGCGAGACGATGGGTGCTGATGCAGAGGTCGTGTGTTCTATCACCATGGTGGCTAATATTTGTTCTGTCTATTCCTTGTATTTGTCTTGTCTGTGTTCTTATGGGGCTCTAATATTATTTAATGTCATTTCCTTAGTAAACATAAAGTAGCTCTAAATTATGCACCCGGTGACGTAGACATTTAAGTAGCAGATGGTATGTACCTATCGTCACTTTCAAGTAACCCCATGGTGGCTTATCTACAGAGTGATACACTTATCTGTCAGATGCTATTTTTATGTAATGTGGCGATGCCTTGGGACCCACGTTACAAATGATAAATTAACAAGTAAGCACTAAGTTAGTCCTTGTATGTCTCACAATGTCAATAAACTAATATCAATTACCGGTAATTCATGTTTGAGTGTTGTGATAGTATTGCAATGATTAGTATGTATCGGGGTGTCATACTCAACTTAAAACATCATCTCATATCAAGAAGCAAGATCAATTGAACTACTTTAAGAACCTATAAAGGTCTTTAATTGGCAATCTTTGTAGGCCAATAAGTATAGGTTGAGCCATTAAGATTAATACAAAGATAAAATTTCGATGTGATAAAATCATTAAAAACAAAAGCAAAATTTTAAAAAACAATAACAACAAGCCTATACCCTAAAATCAACCGAGCAAAACAAAGCAGACGTAAGACCTAGATTCACTTTTCTTTTCCATATGAAGACAAATTAACAACAATAGACACACACACACACACACACTGCGCGCGCACATTTTGCACATACACACACGCGTGCGCACACACTCAATTTTTTCCAATTATCAAATTTCATTCAGGTTCACACTAGCCAACAGACAAACAACCTAAAGAACGAATAAGCGAATAAGTGAACAATAGAATAGGTACATGTATTCTCAAAGTAAATCAGCACACCGCAGCGACGTTAGTTAGAACTGCATCAAATAAATCAGGTAGAAAGATAGAAAGGGTAACACAATGTAATTGCCTTAGCAACAACGTTAATTAGTTTTGTTTCTACATAATTTTTACAACCTTGTAAACATCAAATGTCAATTTTGTGTGGCTGCTACTAATGCTATAATATTGTGAAACTGAGATGTGAGTAGTTTCAGGGGTTTTTTTTTGTATTGAGTGTGCGTTTGATTGTATAAGTCCGCCTACACTGTCTGCGTCCCCCCCCTTTTTACACTAACATCTTTTATTGTTTATGTTTTTATCATTTTGAGCTGTCACTGTGGACTAATATAGCACCCCTCGCTGTCCTCGTCATGCCATTGTTGTTAGCGAAGAATGTCATGGAATTGTTGCAAGCTGAGAATGTTGTACTATTTTTTTGAACTAATTATTGAACTCAACCCCGCTTTCGTTGCCATGAAACTGATGTGAGTTAAGAATGTAGTTTTATCTTTTTGAGCCAATTAGTTTGGACTCATAACGCTCCCATATTTCCTTCTGATCTACTATCATATATAATAATCTGGTTCTTGACTTGCTCACTCTCTTCTGGCTGTGTGCATCTGGTTGTGAGATATGTGTTTGAGAATTGTCCATGAGTAAGTTGATCATATTTAAATTATGTTACCTGCACATATTTTGTCGTAATGCCATTGCAATGTATCAATAGTGGCACTTTTTTTTTAAAAATTGAGAGGTAGCTTTAAAAGAAAAGGAAACAAGCTTGAATCAGTTTTGATACATCTTGATTCCCCACTAGTATGTACTGTGAACTTCACTCATTGGACCTCCCATGGCCTCCCCAACGCTAGAGCCTTGGTCATTGGTCTATTTTGCCTTCTATTTCGTGACCAGCAGCATATGGCCCTGATTCTCTGCTTAATATTCCCCTCGTACCCCCCCCCCACTACCTCTTTCCTGCAATTAAAGAGGGGTGGGGGGGGGGGGCACCTGAAGTGATTTTTCTTGCTTTTCAGTTTAGGTTTTTGCTTTTGGTATGTACATGAGTAACTGTCAAAGTACAGTCATCCTATATCATTGAAAACTTTGTAACGTTCTTGGTTGCCATAGAAACGGCCGCCATCTTGGATTTTGACTCAATTTTCAAAATCTATCTCCTCTCTTAGTTATGAATGAAATCACTCAAAACTTGTGCAGATTGTCTTTCCATTCAATATCAAAAGAGTGACGTCGGGTTTTTTTCGATATTTTGGATAGCTTTTTTTAATGAATTTTTTAAAATACTATATATCGTGGATGTACAAAAAACGGCGTTTTTATTACCAAAAATAATAATTTCTCAAAAGGTTTACAATATATAATAAAAAAACTGACGTCATTCTATTAGAGGAACCTGTGTGCCAAATATAATACAAATCGTTCGGTAAATGGCGGAGGAGATAGAATTTTAGTGTGGAAAAACTACATTTCGAGAAAAATGCAAGTTAAAAAATCAAAAGAAAATAACACAAAACAAACGCTTCAGACGGGTTTCCCTTTGTTGTAGCAGCCCCCTTACTCTTTCCACATTCTCTGGCATTGTTACTGATGTAAAGAGGATTATAAATTTAGGTTTAAACTGAGAGTCATGGGAGTCAGGGCCATATGCTTGCTGGTCACCAAATAGAAGGCACAAAAGACCAATGACCAAGGCTCTAGCGTTAGGGAGGTTATGGGAAGTTCACAGTAAATATAAATGGGAAATCAAAATATAAACTAATTTAAGTTTGTTTTTTTAATTTTAAAGCTACCTCTCAGTTTTGTTAAAAAGTGTCACTACTGATACATTGCAATTGCATGATAACAAAATAGTTGCAGGGAACAAAATGTGAATATGGTCAACTTACCACTGGACAATTCTCAACTACAAATCTCACAATTCTCAAATCGTTACTTGACTTGGTGGACCAGATGAACCCAGCAAAGAGAGGATGGGCGAGAAAATAAACAGAATATAAATAGTTGATCAGAAGAACATGTGGGAGTATCATAGTCCAAGCTGATTGGCTCAAAAAGACATTATATTCTTCGCTAGCAACAGTTTCATGTCAACGAAAATGGGGATAAAGTTCAAACCGATTGGTTTAAAAACAATATAACATTCGTCGCTAGCAACGATTTTACGAGGAGGAATGGCGAGGTAGTGAAGGGGGGGGGGTCCACAGTGATGGCCCAAAATGATCAAAACATAAACAATAAAAGAGGTGAGTGTAAGGGGGGGGAGACGCAGACAGTTTAGGCAGACATATAGAATTAAACACACTCAATACAAACACTGAAACTCTCAGACATAACAGTGTCACATAAGTAAGTGCTCTTTAACTACAGGGCGGAGTGTGATTGGGGGGGGGGGGGGGCACGAGGGGAACATTAAACAGGGAATCAGGGCGACAAAGAAAGATTTTAGACATGTTGACGCACGTCCTTCAACGCGCGTCTGTCATCACGCGTCTGTCATCACGCGTCTGTCATCACGCGTCTCACGTCATCATCACGCGTCGTCTGTCATCACGCGTCTGTCATCACGCGTCTGTCATCACGTCCTTCTTGTTTGGTCTGAACGAGCAGTCAGAATGTCTAAAATCTCTCTTTATCATCGATGTCTGTTCTCATCGAGCTACATTTGACGGACTTGCGATGTTTACGCGTTCGTCCGTCTTTTCACTTTACCCCCTGCGATAAAATTGCAACACCATCGTCCGTCAAGTCAGTGCGACGTGTCATCTCAGGGGCTTCCCGTCGGCACATCCGGTCTGGATGGCTGGACTGGACAAATCTTTAACTGACCATACTGAAGCAGGAAGGGTTGTAGATAAAATCTGATTACATATTTAAAATCAGCCATCAAAAATCAAGGTGACCGCTGAGTAGAATTTGCTTTTTCTCAATAATAAAGAAAACATTTTTTTTATTGTCCTCGATTAAATAAATGTTAATAGTA
>JAXRKP010000155.1:13728-38728 GCA_037039925.1 Doris montereyensis | reverse complement strand
GGTGCAAAACCAAACCAATGCCCATTTTGGCACATGTTGACCTCATGATTAACGAACCAAAGACAAAAGTAATGAAAATTTATACCCCGAAATCAATGCTACCCAGCGTTGCAGGAAAAGTATATGCCAGAATACTGGAAATGACACTAAGGAAAAGAAAAGAGGATCAGATTGAAGGGCATCAGAGTGGATTTAGACCAGGAAGAAGTGTACAAGATCACATATTTACAATTAGACAAATAAGAGAAAAAAATCCTGAGAGAAGCATTGACTTGCATCTGTGTTTTATTAACTTAGAAAAGGTATTTGACACTGTGAGGAAGGACGAATTGTGGCATTCCTAAAAGAACACAATGTAGAGCAAAATCTAATAGAAGCTATTAAAAGTTTTGACAATAAACCATGTGCAGTGAGAGTAGCTGGAAACATATCTGCAGAATTTTATGTAGATATAGGAGTAAGACAGGGTTGTATCCTAAGTCCTCTTTTTGTTTATCACATTTATGGATTCAGCCGCAAAGGCATCCTCAAAAATGAAGACAATGAATGTAGGTATGTGGAAGCTCAAACCAGTAAATGTATTAATGCTTTCTTTGCCGATGATTTAGTTCTGTTTGGAAAATCATAAAGTGACCTTCAGTCGAATATCAACATTATGAACAATGAATTAAATATAAGAAGAATGAGAGTAAATGCAAAGAAAACCAAAACAATGCTAGTAACTAGGGAAGCTAAAACACAAAATCTTAAATTGGGCACGGAGAATTTAGAATAAGTTCACAGCTACAATTACCTAGGAGTAATAATTAACTCAGAGGAAAACTAAGAGAAGAAATCAGCCAGAGAATCCAAAAGGCAAATGCAATATATAACCATCTAGGAAAGGCATTTGTAGGTAAACAAGAATTGTCCACAAAAACCAAAATGGTAGTATACAACACAGTTAATTGTTCTACTCTCCTCTATGGCAGCGAAACCTGGACCTTAAACTGTAGAGTACAGGCAGTTGAAATGAAATATCTAAGAAGAGTAGTAGGGAAAACTAAAAGAGACAAAATCAGAAACACAACAATAAGAGATCAAACCAAAGCAGATAGCTTAAAAAAACAGATAGAAAAAAAATCAATTGAGATGGTTTCGGCATGTAAACAGAATGAATGACAATAAAATAACTAAATCAGTATATTAGGGCTAAAGCCCAAGGTAAAAGACCAAAAGGCAGACCTCGAAGAAAGTGGGAAGAAGATATAAAAGAGGCATTGAAGCATAGAAATTTAAATTTTTTGGAAGGAAACAGAAAATGCCAGGACATGACATCCTGGAGAAAGATCACCTCGGGCATCTGAACCCACACACCGAAAGGGAACTGATAAAGAAAGAAAACATCCGAAATCGTACACACATTACGATTAGCAATAGACCACTTAATTTGGACATAAAAACGAGATTAGAATAGGCCAGGAAAATGGAAAGCGTTTCACCAACTCAAAACTTAATTAAGGAAGACGAAGGAAATATCAACACTTCAACAAGGACAAAACTTTTTTTTTAAATACATCAAACGAGGAAGAAAGAAAAGGCTCGGGGCTGACTGGGAGCCGAGCGGGGCCAGTGAGTAGTGGACTTCATTACTCTTTCGTTCTAATTTTAGCAACACTCACTAGATCTAGGCCCTAGACGACGTCTAGCCCACAGAACACTAAAACAGTGTTCTGTGGTCTAGCCTAGCACCCTCTTCGGCCTAGGCCCCTAAGCGTTACAGGGCCGACAAAGTAGGTGTTGGTGTCACGAGAAATCCCGAGATCACCGCGACATCGTGTTAAGAAGTATCGATATTAATAACAACTTCCCGTTGAACGATCTCATCTTTGTAGTACGAAGTACATGTGATTGGGGAATAAATACTCTACAGAAAGTTATGATGTCAGATTCAAAGAAATTTGCGCAAATGAAATACGTGATTATTTCAACAGTTAATTTTCCTCCACTTTCTTATATTCCAATTCTTTTATTCTTAAATTCGCCATAACAAACGTAAAACATAGATATTTTGAAAAGTGCAATGCGATTTCCCCTTTGTTATGTTCGAGGTTTTTTTCCCCTTTATGATTAACAATCTGGTTCTCTTGAATTGTGTTGGGATGATGAATAAAATATATTGTATAATAGTTAATACGTATTTGGCAAAACATTGTAAACCAGTGGCTTGACGTGGGCGACTCATCCACGTCCTCAAAGGGAAATTACATAGAAAGTGAATCTACAATAGAACCATCAACAAAATACTATTAGTATCGAATACTGAAACTGCGAAAATCGTTGTTCCAAGTTGTTATCGATTCACGTACATTACATTCATTCAGTGAGTTTTCAGTGTGCTTGTCAGATCCATTTCTTGTCCAGCCTCCCTTATCACCAAGGAAAATTCGTACCAGGAAACACTCTCCCAGTAAAGTAACAACAGGTAAGTTCGCTAATTTATTAAATTTTTTGTTACTCGATCTCATGCATCAAATTTATCTGTTATTTCTATGGCGAATTGAAGAATGGTACGGTTTTAACTCTTTATCTTGTAATGTCACGTGCCATATCTATCACCGCTTGGGCCGACGCCATTTTCCAATAGTGACAAATCTCGATGAGTTTTGAAACCAGCAAATTATAAATACCTCTCAACATTCCTTTACTTTCCTTTTCCCTTTATTTTCGGGTACAATTTTTGTCTTTACATTCGTATTTAAGATCCTGTTTAAATTTTGTATTAGATTAGATTAGAATTAGACCTAGATCTAGATCTATTCTAAATCTCAGATCTAGAATTTAGATAAAGATAAGATAGGCCTAGTGTAGATCTTTTGTCTATAGATCTTAGACCTCTGACGAAATGTGTTGAATGGGAAAGCGTCACTTTGATGAATGATAACGAGGTTATTGGAAAGTCACGAGCTTAAAATAAATTGTAATCTCATTGGCTGTTATTTAACTATGAATTCAAAGGTCAAACTATGTCATAAACCATGTAAGGAAAGTGGAAATTTCCAATCAAGAAGCCTAGATGTCTCGCCCTAAATATAGGGCCTGCACGCTTCCCGTGCCAATGATGGCGGCCTAATTATAGGGCCGCATGCTTCCTGGGCGGACAAACGCGCCTTTTATTTAGGGCATATTACGGTTGGCCCTGGAAGCGCGCAGGCTCTATATTTAGGGCCAGACACGTAGGCTTCTTTAATGGAAATGTCTACTTTCTTAAATGGTTTATGATGTTATATGACCTTTGAGTTCATAGTTAAACAACACAGTCCATGAGATTACAGGTTATTTAAACCCTTGTAAGGCTCAATATCGATCGAATATCTCGCTCTGCTGTGTACAAGGCTTCCACACGTGACGCGGCTGCCGCATTTGACCACAACATTTTTTGGGATTGTTTTTTATATTCGTTGAGTAAGGTCACGTAACAGGCAATTAATTTTGTTTTTGTTGTCATTGTGTTTATATTGCATTGTTTACTAACAATAGCATCTATTATAGCCTACTTTTATTGAACTTGAAAAGGAATAATAATAATACTGCAGTTGGCCCATTACTAATGAAGAGGAATATGAAAGGTATAATACTAATAGATAGAAAACAGGTCAGGACCCGAGAATCCTCGGGGCTATTGTTGCAATAACGTCTCAATATTATGAATTCCTTATTCTTTCAAATCGTATAAAATACATGTTTTATAGGTCTTTCATCATCCGTAAAGATGAAATCATTGTTCAAACTAAGTCTAAATCCTAGCTTCACCCCTTGCACACACTTGTTTTTTCATGCAAATGGCGGGGACAACCCTTCACTGTAAGAAGGTTACTTTTTCGATAACACTGCAGCTCTACTTGTGTCAACAATTGGTGTCCTGTTGATACAAGGAATGGTGTATGAAATTTTAACACTAGAAAAGTGGCTTGCTCAACCAGCACAATGACTGCCACACGCTAGTTTGCTCGCTGACAGACTGCGCACAAAGTTTTACGAGTTCATGGAGATATGTGACTTCTTCTGACCAGGCCCTCACCAAACTAGGATATTCCATTCTTTTCAATTTAGTAGGAGACGAGACCAATTACGCATCTGTGCAAACACACATTCATATCAGCTCAATCACACACTCTCGAAAAAGAATAGATCTAGCTCACATTTACACCTCTCTCTAGCGATGGACTTGTCCTAGTGACCGATAAATGAAAGTTGTATGACAAGTCTACTTCATGCATAGTACAGCTGTTAACATCATTACTACCTGTTGTCTAAGGCGAAGAGACTCAACCGAAGGCCTTTCGTACGTAAGTTAATGAGTCTGAATGCGACCTTTTTTCCTTTTTAGTAAATGGTTAACCAATCAGAAAGCATAATTGTAAAGGGTAACAAAAAGGACTATTCAGGCCTTTCTTCACCTGTCCTTCCTTGCCGGGCATTGCGCTGAGATGTTTATAGCAGGCAAACGGGTAATCACGGGCGTAAACAAGAAACTGCCACCTACCTGTCTTAGCCATACCTGCGTTAAAAGGAATGGAGTGAAAAGAAGGCAGCATGTCCCCCCACACACACACACACAGACTATATGAATGAATTATATTCTTTACTGCATATATTTATATGTTCCATGTATTACTACTTATGTGTCATTGTTTCTTCAAAGGTGTTTATGAGTCAAAAGGCAGAAAAACCATCACTGTCAGGCGCCTGTCTGAAGACCCGAAAAGGGGTAAGATTTAGATCTGGATAGTTCCTGATCATGTTTCTTAATTTAATCCTTACATTGCGGTGCCTTTTTGCTGAAGTCTATGTTAGCTGAAGAAAAATATTTGTACCTTTGCAAGCAGACATCACAGAGCAAGGAAAATCTGAATAGCTAGTTTTTTAAGTCTATATATAAGTTTATATCATTCTTACTGATTAGTGTT
This sequence comes from Doris montereyensis, assembly GCA_037039925.1. NCBI lineage: Eukaryota > Metazoa > Mollusca > Gastropoda > Nudibranchia > Dorididae > Doris > Doris montereyensis. The sequence continues at coordinate 33,779 of JAXRKP010000155.1, read as the reverse complement.
GTAAGTCATTCTTAAGGATTACCAGTTTCTTTCTCCTTCCCCACCCAACCTGCAGCATTTTCACCTTAAAGGTTGCAAGTTGAGTGCAGCAGTCTCCATCCCCTAACCCCAGGTCTAGATTTAAACTTTCATTTGTGATCTAGGGTTTATCGATATTTGAATCAGAACTTCTTTCATTATCATATACATTCATGTTTCATACGCATCTTGGAATATCTAGGAAGCTGATGATATTTCACACATAGGGCACAACTGATGTGGTCATTTAATGGTGCTGTTCTTTTTAAGTTCATTCTTAAATTGGCTCCTGAACGACTAGGCGTTTCAATTTGTTAGACATTATATTCAATTCATACGTAATGTTTTAGAATTTTGTCTTATTGGCGATTTTACATCTAGTTTTGCCTTTGTTAGGCTTTCTCCTATGAATTTCACATTGTTAAAACCCGCCCTTGCAGGCCAGAAATTTCTGCTCCATGTTTTGTCTAACCCTAACTAGTCCCATAAGAAAGATGTAATATCTCTGTCTCTTTCTCTTTCTCTACACACCCTGCTACAGGAGTATTGATTATTTTTTCAAGGTCTCATGGAAGTGCTACACCAATATTATTTTAGCCATATTCACATACTCTTAGTAGAAAGTATGAGGCTTGACTCTGAGGAAGTGAAGTTACTTTGAGTTGAGCTTTTCAAATAATATCTGAGACTCGTTTTCAACTAGGGGTGATTGGGGTGCTACTGGTAGGTTCTACTTAATTCCTGTCTGTCTTTCATTTACTGTCTTTTATCTTGCTGTTTCCTCTTCATTCACTCTGAGATCAATGCACATGGTGGAGGTGATAAAATTCAATAAAACCCAACTCACATCGACTCCCTTTCCCAATAAAGCACGATCATACATGGAGAGAGAGAACTCGCATATATTATGTCCTTTGTTTTTCTTTTTTAGCCTTATTTTACCAACAAAAATTAGCTTGGATTAGGATGTTTCATACTCCAAGATTCACATGTCCGTTTGATATTTCCATTCAGCAAGCCTATCATAGTCGGGTCATGAGCAATCTAGATTTCTAAAGTTCAAAAGGGTGAAAATGCAATCACTTAAGAATAAGTAGATCTAGCGTTTTCTTGGCTGGCACTGGCAAGAATTTAGTCGTGAAATGACACGCATAGGATGTCGAAGGTGCAATAGCAATCTTTTTCCCCACGATTTTGTTTATCAAAATAAATGTGGTCGTACATATGTTGATTCACATTTTTAGATGGACAACATTTAAGTGTCTTTTATCTTGCTGATAGTCAAAAAACACATATGTTTTTCTGCTGTCACTATACAATGAATACCACTAGTAAAAAAAACCATCCACACAAAAGAGTTACGTTTTTGTTATCCGATCTGGGAGATCGCACAATGCATCGTGAGACAGGTTGGCAGTATCTTGCTGATAGGCGCTAAACGCCTCCTTCTGTCTTTAAACTTTAAAAGTGTTTTAAACTTTTCAAGTGAATAATACAGTTAGTTTCAATGTCCTGCTCTTCTATTGTACATTCTCTGTTTCATGTGACTTCTGTGTTTTATTTCAGATGAAAAAGAAAAGTACGACCCAACAGCTTTCGTGACTCCATCTTCGCAGGACTAAGTGAATGTGGCAGCGATTTAGATCAAGTCTCAATTTTCTTGGACAAGGAGGGTTCCAAACTTAACTATAGACGTTATGCAGAGGTCCTTTTTGATATTCTCTTTGCAGGTGGAATTCTTGGTAAGAAATAATTTTTAGCGTATGTTTAGTAGTTGTAAGATATATATTTTTTAATATGATGAGTGCAAGTAGCCAGTCTTTAGAAAAAAAATGGTAATTCGGATGTAAACATTTCTTCTAATCCCCAGCTCCCGGAGGTTTCATAGCAGATAGTTTGAATCCTGACAAGCCTAATTCCAGGTCAGATATTTGTGTATTGAGATGGGATGGCGACCTTGAGCAATTACGTAGCTTCTATGGCGTAAGTTGTTTTATGTCTGTTATATTCTTTTTATTTGTCTTCTTGGGGCAAGTTGTCCTGTTTTGTTTCATGGAGGGGGTCCCGGTGTCTGAGAAGGCAGTTTTACCACTAATGGGACAAAACTCTTTATTGCACAACTGGATGGAGCTGTTCATTCCCTTGACATTCATACCATAACAAAGGCTCAGTATATCGATTCCTTCATTATATATGTTTGTTTTGTTTTTTTTAGAAATGGCCGGCCTGACCTTCGTTAACTCTTTCAATTCTCTTTTTTCTTGTTAATTCCTCTTAATACACCCTGGGATCACCATGATGGTAGATGGGGTAAATTTCAACTGATGTTCATTACGTCATCTTGTTTGAGCATGAATTAGTTACTTTTAAAATTGCATTGAAGTAATCTATTTTATTCTTTTCCTTTAAGGTTTTCTTTAAGCTCATCAGAAGGTACAAGTATCTGGAAAAAGCATTTGAAGAAGACCTGAAAAGGTATGTGTAAACAAGACCAGCATTTCAGTCACACCATCCAGGTTAAGCTCATTTGCCTCATTAGTATGCAGATTCCTAACCTAGATTCAACTTTTGCGACAACCAGGTTGTAACGGGTGTTAAAAGAATGACTCCATCTCTCTCCGTATCACCATTATAATGGTTCTTGACATCAAAATTAATAATACAAATCAAAAACTCAAAAACATTAACGCAAACCTGTTAAATTAGGATTTGGGCTGTATTTTTGTTTTTGGGTGCTCTGTCGAACGTATGCACGCTTTATTATGTTGATTGTAAATGAGTGAGGTTTGGTAAGTCAAAAATGAACATAATGGCGACTGTTGTTTCCAGTTTCAATAATTTACATTTTTTTAACTGATTCTTTCAAGACACTTAAGTATGTCGGCTTGAATTGAAAATTCTAGATTATAGTTTTCATTGCCACCCTAGGCCACGACAGCATAGAAATTGGTGTGGAATTAAGGATACAGTACTTAACAGTTTATTCTTTAAACCAAATTTTGTTAGAAGCTTAGTTGTTGACTGTCTTATTGTTCTATCAATTTGCCTTAGATACTGATGTTCCAGAAGGGCTTCACTGTGGAAGAGCGTGAAAAAAACTTGCCAAAGTGAGTGGCATCATCCTTGCAAATGGACTATGCACACCTCGCATCCTGCTCAGCCTCTTTGAGGACCATCTGGTCAAAGAAGGTGAGATATCAGCCTCTTGTAATAAACAGAATATTCAAAATTCAGCATTTATATTATCTGGAAAAGGGGCATGGGTTCATGCCTGACAGGCTAAAACAATTTATCATGGGTTTTTTTACATCACCATACACGTACACCCACCACCCATTTTACCAAATTAAAAGTTAAAATAGCATACCTGTAAAATTTCTGACTTGTCTGTTGCTTTGTTGCCAAAATGTTAGTTGTGCGAAATTAATTTTGCCTCTGATAGAATACGAGAGGACATTGTTCGTCGAGTACTGCAATCAAAGCTAGTTTTTCATTGTACCGCAATGGACTGGTAGATTCTGTAATTTACATCATATAGACTCTAAATCAAAGGTATAACATGTCACTGTCACTGAGGGGTTGTTTCATCGCAATAGCGGTTTTCTTGAATTTGAAGTGTTTGTCAGAAATATATTTAAACAGTGTTGGTAGTTAGTAGAGAAAGACAGGAATGACCTAAATGAGATTCCATAAACAGTATTGGGTTTTATATTGTATTGTAAACAATGCTGAATTAGCTACAAACAGCTGTTTTCCTTTGTAGTACTGTAGTGACCGCCTAAATGCCCAGTGCGAGACAGGGTAGCAATAAAACTGTTTACACCTTGTCCATTGATCGCAGTGGGTCAATTAAAAACACCAGGTAATGTTGCGCCCTTACGACATCAAGAAAGAGCAGTGAGCGGAGACTGGAAGACTTCCATTCTAATTGCCTAGTGATAAACCAGTCATCCAATGGGACAAAGGATGTGCTGTACAGTGGTGGAGTTCAGAAGAGAAGACTGGTCGTCTTTTATTATAGTACATTACATAGATAATGGGGTTGGTTACAATGCATGGCCCATTGGTGACAGGCATAAGCCCTATTAGTGATGAGATTATATGTACAATATCAAACAAAACAATTGTTTATCAATTATGGACGCAATTTTATGTTAATTTGGAGAAAATGACACTTGTAAAGACCGTGCATTTAGGCTAAGCGGGTTGGGATTAGTGGCATTTAGGCAAGTAATAATAGTTATGGTTGATTTCCTGATTTTAAAGCAACTTCATTGGTGTCATTTTAAATGATAATGACTGCTTACCCGTTTGTCTTCAAAATTTGGGTTTAAATAATGAACAAAGGTGATTTCAACTCGAAATCAAGTAACTCTGTAAATCACACACTGTTGGAAAGAGTAAACAATATGGTTTCTCGTGATATACATAACATTACCAACAAAAAATGCAGATATTTTGTCATATCAAACACATTTCCAATACTTTCAGGCAGTTTTGAGTAGCTTCTTGAGTTATGCATACTTCAGTCCACTTCTCTGTTACTAGGGTCATACTGTAAGTTCACTGGGGGGGTTATGGGGAGTTGAAATACTTTATCTTGATCTTTATGTAAAAAAAGTGGATATATGTACCCATAAGATCCATTTTTGTTGTTGTTTTTAATATTTTATTTATTCATCATGTTTGCAAGGTATCTCTATGGAATTTGCTACAGTACTGTTCACCACATGGCTAGGTGAAAAGGACATCAGTTCTGTTTGTACTGCTCTCAAGAAGCAGCAAGTTGATTCTCGTTTGATGGTAAGTCAGAGGACATTGCGCTTACTATATTGATGAAAAGCGCTGGCCATCAGTCTTCACTGATTGCAAACATCTGGTCTCTCCTTCGCCACCTTTGTGTTTTTTACCCCATTTTTTTATCCAGTCTTTAGACTCTTTATATGTTATTTCTCTTCAATGGTTGACTCAGCGGCCAATTCAATAAATTTCTAATTTGGGGGTTGATATTCAGGACAGTTCAAATTTAAGAGTGTTTTCAGGCCAAATGAATGCTGCTCACTTTCACCAGTGAAATACTGCGACATTATTTCCTGACAATCTTTCTCTGGTACATTACTTGCTTTTTGATTATACCCGGTTTGTGTTTAACCCTGTCCTGCCTACTGCCACCGAATGCGACATCAGCCTAAACGCCCTAATATATCGCTCGCTTTACACATAACAACAAGATTTTGCAGTGTGCAAGATTTAAATCTACAATCTCGTAGTGTGCAAGATTTCCGGCTCTTTTGTGGGGAAAATCGCATATTTTTATCTGCTTTTGTTTTTGACTTGTGCCGTTGTAAACAAAGTGACAATTACTTTCAATGAATTTACCGACCTACTCATGAGGGTTACTTACATTTAAAGGCTCATAATAGTTATATAAAACTATATTTTCTGAAAGCTTGTTTTCATCTCTAATTTATAATAATTTCTTCTAAGATTGAAAGATGTTGTGTTTTAAATTAATTTTAACTGAGACAAGTTTACTTTTCATCAAAGATGTGTCCCTTTGCTTAGCACACAGACTAGAATTGTGAAGGGCCCTTAGACAGGAAAGGGTTAAACTGTTTTGAAGATTAGATGCTATCTTTTACTTTTAATTTTTCTCCAGGAACTGTTCCCCCAGAACAAGCGCAGTCCTGAGAATTTTGCTGCTTACTTCAGAGAACATGAACTGGGTGCTATAGCAGACATGCATTCAGCTCATATGGCCTCAAGAGCCAAGAAGGAAGCTCAGAAAATGCTGGCAGAGATGATTAAAGACGAAAGCTCTGTCTCCAATGTAAGTCCTTCGCAGATAATAAAAAAGATAAACATCCCAATGTGGTTTGGAATTTGGGGGGGGGGGGGGGGTTAATGGTAATGATTTTTAAGTGTAATCTTTAAAAGGAAATTGAGTGTACAGTTTTTTGCAGATGCTAAGTGCCATTTAGGTCAGGTGTGATTTAATTGTATACCGGTATCCATCGCTTGAGGTTCTATTTTGAATTTGGGGGGGTATGAAGGTCAACTCACTCACTGCCCGTTACTTTCAGTTCAGCAACAGAAATACCGGGCAATTTACACATAATTTGAAGAAATCACTGTAATCGTACTATGTGAGGTAAATATATCAAACTCTGCCGTTTATCCCGATTTAATCGGAATCATTCTGTTTTTTAGCGTAAATTTGGATAATTCCAATTTTCCGTTGGCCCATCCCGATTTTTTTTGTAATACAACTGCAGTCGTTGCCTGGACGGCATTGTTCCGTATATTTAGCATGCGATTTTGTTTTTAATCAGCCAATAGCCAGATGACAGGTATGTCATGGACGTATGTTCAACCATTAGGTTTTTACTTAGGGAAAGACAGAACCAGCGACAACAATAACCGTATTTTTTAATTATTATTAAGTTCGAGAGTAGGCGACGGGCTGACTTAATAATTTTTTTCTCCAGGATCCTGTTGGTTTTTTTTTACATCTAGATCCTGATTTTTTTAATTTTAGAGTGGCAGGCCTGGATAGATATACGAATCAAAAAGGGATATGGTTCAGGAGAGGGCAATGTCAGTTGTATTTTAAACTTAACAATACCACATTTGAGTTTCTGTTCTCTGATCAACTCAACTATATCTGAATATAAATTTAATTTTGACATGTTTGCCATGAAGCATGTAAACCGATTGTTTGAGACAATTTGGTTGACTGCTTATGTGTATTCTATTTTCCTCGATCTCTAGTCTTAATAAATTTATTATAAACATGTAAGAATTATTACTCATGCAATGAATAACGTCCTTGGTAAGCCTTTGTTTGTTTATGGAGTCTTTTTTCTTTTTACAATTGCAGTCTTCGTCTGTTTCACCCATCATATTAATTTGTGTATTTTCTTTAACTTCAGATGATAGAGTATGTCAATGACCTTTTGGAAAATCAGGGCATGACAGAAACTGAGGTTACCATATCAGTAAGTCATCATGAAATCTTTAAAATTAAAGGGATCTGGACTGAAGAATTAAAAAAGTGGAACATTTTATGTGATCTTTCAAAAGTGGAGTTTTAGGCATTTAATGGGAAATGAGGATATACAGATTGTCCTAAATGTGTCAACATGACGAAGATTAATTTTTTGTTTGTTTTAGTTATCGTTATTAACCCATTGCTTCGAGCCTTGTGCTTCTCATTGCGCCTGACCTGATAACGAAGGTACCAGTGTATGTTGGAGCTCATTTACAATAGATGGTTACTTTGTTGCTTTCAGGAAGAGGAGAGTACATTAACACACAAAGTACACGTTTACACAATCTGAAGATGTTTTAGGCATCATAGAGGCCAATGATGTAAATTTTAATAGTGAAACAGATTTTGATGTTGAATTTGAGAATGCTAGCAGGCTAATGCTGACAGCGCGTGATCTTCACTTGAACAATCAACTTTTCTGACGAACTTAATGGTGTTGAACTGAAATGAAAGAGGAATTATTTCAGAATCTAAGAGCGTTTTTTAAATTAAGTTATTTCAAGTAGTGTATTCACAAAAATTATTTTACAGCACCCATTGTTATGCTGCATGAGTTGCTTCTCTTTAATTAAGCCTTGAAAGCGATTTAATGTCAGCGGAGCTGCTTCTTTTTCCCACCAGATCTGGAATTCAGTCATGGCTGCTGTTGAGTGGAACAAAAAAGAGGACCTGGTTGCTGAACAAGCTCTTAAACATTTGCGCCAATACTGTCCTCTTTTGAAAGAGACTGCCAAGTCAGGGCGTTCAGAATTGTCCCTTATGCTCAAAGTGCAGGAATTCTGTTATGACAACATGAACTTTCTCAAATCCTTCCAGAAAATCATCATGTTGCTTTATAAGAGTGAGTTGGTTATTAGTGTTGTGACTGGGGGGAAGGGTATTAAGCATTTTTGTTACTTACATGTGAGGAGGGAGGGGTTGTTTTAACCCATTCCTGCCTAACTCGCTGACTAGCCTGCTGGGCTGGAAGATAACTCCATCGCTTTTTTGCACCCATTGTTATTAAAATAAGTTTTCCATGTTTTTGTGTTCCTTTGTTTTTTTCAAATTTATTCATGTACAGGAATGAATTTATTGGAATGAAAACACTGATATCAACAACATTGAACACTGCAAAATGGTACAATTTGGGTGTCAAATAGGTATGTCGTCCATAGGCACAGCAGTTTCGATTTCACCTGCTAACGCGTTGCTAGCCTCGGTGTCCGATCAGATCTCTCAGCTTTTTCTTCTTCATCATCACTCAAATCAGTTAAAACTTCTTCAGTATCGGAGTCTTCATCATTTTATCACGGTTTAGGGTTCTATTGGGTCCTAAATTCGCGGAGCCAGCTTTACATACGTTGAAGTTGAAATGTCATTTTGCCGGTCGACCTCTGAACTTTTAAAAATCATAGAATATTGACCAAATCACGTAGAAGAGTTCTGTTTCCTTCTAAAAATTCCATGAAGTCTCGTGAATAGGTTAAAGGTTATGATAGGTCGTGGGATTTGTTGCTAGAATGCTTTGTAAACAAGCCTTCTGATTTCTGACGTTGGCAGCACTCAGCGGGCGCATTAGGCGGGACCCCGAAAAAAAAATTAATTTCACGATTCTTCAAATGCAACAAATGGAAGACGTATTTACAAAAAATGTTGTATTTTTGGTGAAATCTACTGTATCACTCAAACCGCTTTTTGATCATTGTTTCTGAGTGGCGGCGAAGTTGATTTTGCATTGTTAGGTTTTTTTCCTCATCCAAATTTTAGCTTGGGAAGGATTAATTGTAATAATGCTTTGTATTCTGTTACGGAATGTTACTTTTGGCTATTTGTGTCTATTCACAGATGAAGTTGTCAGCGAGATGTCATCTTGAAGTGGTACAAAGACAGCCATAGTCCTAAGGGCAAAAGTGTCTTTCTCGAGCAAATGAAAAGTTTGTTGAATGGCTTGTGCACGCTGAGGAAGGTGAGTACACATTAGTTGTCAGTTGCCGGTAGCTGTGTTTTTGTTGTGTTTTTTACACGCAAGCTTTATTTCTTTGTGTTTGTAACTTGTGGACAGTTGACGGATGTTGCTGGTAGAAAATGTCTTTTCTTTCACTTAATCCTTCATGTTTTTTGCCCGTTTTCTCTAATTCACATTTAGATACAATGGACGGGGGAAGCTTTCCGTGAGCGCTGGTGGGCAGAGTAAATTTCAATGAAACAAAACAAAAGCTTTCCATAAAATGAAGAATAGTTTCAATAGACTCAGGGCTTGTTTGTGTCTTTTTTATTTTCTTTAAAAATTGAGGTCTTCCCATTTTCACTTTTTTACAAAAAAGGAAATCAGTAATACTGTAGTTTTTGGAATCGAATGAAAACCGACTCCCAACCCTGTTGGAACTGTGATAATAGATTCCAGGTTCTCTATCATTGACTGATGTACTAAAAGTATGTGGATTGCAGTTTCCAGTTTTTGTTGTTGTTTTTTCTCTTTTCTTATTTTTGCGTTCATTTCAATAACCAGACAGTTCAATAATTTGAGTCAAACATTTGAAAACATATTGTACGGTTAAATGTGGTAAAATTGTCGATATTCAATTAAATTGGACTGAAGTTCGATTCTGTTCACTGGGAATCAAGTGAATACTGTCAGTACTGACTAAAAACCCCCTTACTACTCAGCTATTACAAGAACCCGGCTATAGAAGGCCTGGGCGCTATGACTCGATACCAACCAATAAAACTTGGTGATTTATTGGAATCTTACAACAGTATCCAGATCAGAGGTGATGAATACTACCTCCTGTCTTGATACCAACCCAATTAAGGCTGACTGAGTCCCTTGTCTCTTCATCGGGCTTTTCGCTGCTGTTATCTCACCCTCTCCTTCTACCACAGTGACAGCAGTTTATACTACAGTCTCTCACTGGGCCTGTCTTCTGCTATCGCGACACTTCAATCAGCATGGAGGAGATTGGATATTGTATAAATGGTCACACTAGATAGTCCATACCGAAGTCTCAAGTGTAAGCACCGGAAAAGCAATTGCTACCACTGGAAAGAACTTTATTTCCTGATAAATTTGATATCCAAATCATTTCTGTTCTTCCTAGAATACATAGATCTAATCTAGGGTTAGTAGCACCCTAGAATCTGCTAGGAATAAAACCTCCTAAAATCTCCTAAATATTTTGAGCTGAGGGCCGTCGGATTGGTTCCAAATCGACATCTCATCGTGTTTTTATCTGCGAACTGCTGGTAGATCATACTTCTTATATTTCTTCTTGCTGATTCCTCTGCATTGACCCTGAGATTATCGCAGATGGTGGACAGTGTAAATTTCAATTACAAAAACGATTTTATTTCATTTACAATGTTTTCATGTTTTTTCTTTTCTTTGTCTCGGCAGAATCTGATGAGGAAGAGGAAGGTGATGAAGATTAGATCATCTATTCATGGTCCTGCAGCGGCATCACTCCCATTGATATCACTCACCTTTTTTTCCTTTCTTGTTTGTGTGTGTGTCATGAGCAGAAAGTTACATTTGTCCTGTCTTCTCATTTTTTCCCTCCGCCTCCCAGTTCTTTTTAAATACAGAATGTATATTACCTGCAACCTTGACTGATGATTACTTTCATGAAGTTTTATAACTTGTATATTATTTAATTGATTATGGGTCACTTGAGAGTTTTATAGTGGGACATTCCTGTATTCTTTATTTCTTCAAAAATTGGTCAGCACTTATTTCATGGTTGAACGGATGCTACGCATTTGGTCGTTTATTTTTTTCATCAATCGAAATGATCCATAAACACTTTCTTTGAAGGACAATTCTGATGGAACTTTTTTGTGGATGGCCTTGCATATGTATGCTAAAGATATTTGTATGGCATCTTCATTGGTTTTGTTCCTCGTGAGTTGCCTCTGTTAAGTCAGACTTAAGCTTTGTTTGTGTGAAACCGTTTTTGTCTTTGTATTGGAAAAGATGCCTGTTTAGTTGAAAGTCAGGTTTGAGCTCGACATCTTATGTATACCACATGCTGCTCTTAAGATTTTCTGTATGAGAATGAGTTGTCACTGCATGAGTGGGGTGTCATTTCTTCCCAATTCCCTAAAGATTAATTTTTATATCATATTTTGAAGAACTTTCTGTATTTTTATTGATTGGTTGGGTTTTTTTTGTCTTCACACAAGCCACGCTGTAAATAAACCATTAAATGACCAAGCATTTGTGTTTGTTTCATTTGATCACTAAAACACGTGTTTTTAGTTAGCAGTATGATAATATGTTATGTCTGATGTACTGTATGCATTGCAAAGGAGCTCTACTTGAAGGTCCCACTTCTTATCTTTTAAATCTCTTCTTACTTTTTTTCTCTCTTTGGCAGGTTCTGCTGGTAGGCCTTACTTCTTTCCTTCATTTTTCACCTATCTTTTATCTTGGGGTAAATCTCAAAATAACAAACAAATTCCTCAACCCTGAGATCTCTCTCTCTCTCTTTTACAATACATACATACAGGCACTCACATTTGCACTGCCAACTGAACAGTTTAGTCGATGTGGAGTCAAGCACATTTACCCTACCGCACTAAACTGTCGAAACGACTTACTTTCATTACCTACTTGTCCTTTTTGTCTTTATTTGAATAGTCCTGTAGGGATTTATTATATAATGGCTTTTTTTTCGATAAGTGAAATCAAAGTTTCCACCCGGTTGACATCTACGTCCATTTTTGTCGGTGTACAGTATAGGAAGTGAATGTGATACAGATATTGACGATCGACACACAATGAATTTAGATCTACATGTTGACAGAGGATGCATTGGCGCGCTTGGCACACACTCCATTAATCTTATTTTTTAAAAATAAAATTTGAAACTTCGTTATTCGTCATAATATGCTATTCTGCTCGCGTAGACTTTATTAATTTGAGGTCGCTGAATCCAAATATGTAATAAGATTTTCTCTCTTTGACAATGTCCAGCCAAGTTATGGCCCGCCACAAACGTGGCCATGTCTGGGCTAGCCAGCGCCTCTCCGCCAGCCCATCCCTTCACATCCGGTGGTGCCAACTTGTGCTGTCGAGTCGTGTTTGGGTAGTGCGGTAGGCCTCTATAATTTTCCCCTATCACAGAACTGCGTTCGACAGTTGTGTTGGAGCACGGTTTGTGGCTTGGCACAGAGTTTCCGGACAGAACAGTTTGGTTTTTGTAGTGCAGAAGGCTCTTCTTATTGTGATTATCCACAGATGGCTCAAGACAGGACAAAACTGTTTAGTTGATAGTGCGGTACCGGCCTAGATACATTTGTAATGAATTACATCCCTTGCCTGTGGTGTTCTTGCATGATCCTATGAAAGTTGAAATTGAACGATTCATGGCGTATCGTGACGTAGAATAGCAAAAGCTTCCCCTCCTATTTATTATAAATAAAGATGAAGTCTATTAAAGAAATGTCAGCTTTAAATCGTATCGTTTATTCCAAAGTTCATGTACAGTAATGTAAGTAAATTATTTGATTATTTTGTTGACTCACGTTCATATTTTTAATCAGCAGACAGACTTGGAAAAGAATTGTCATAATGATTTTGCATAATTTATGCAATGCGTCTAGATCTATATAACTTAACGGAAATGAATAACTTGTGGTTATTGTATAATTTTATGTCGCCGGTCTGAACGACAGAGTTAGAAGTACTCCATTGCATTCATTTTGAGAGTCGCATGGCATAAAGAATGATTTTGACGATCATGTCAAGTTTTCATTTGAATCGTCCAACAAGAAAATATCATTCTATGGTCATGGACTCTTTGAAAAGACCGCTAAAGATGGTTTATATCTTATCTGTTATCAGTCTGCTGAGAAGGGTGATAATTGTTTGCTATTTATCCATGTTATTTAAGGCTACATCTACGGAGACAATATGAGACATCATTGTGTGGTCGGTGGAGCGGTTAGGATGTCAGACGGGATCATGAAGTCTTGGGTTCGAATCTTAGAAAGGTTAGGTCCGACGTTGTCTTCCTTAGGAAAGACATTCAACACGCATCATCACCCCCCCACTCAACCCAGGTGAAAATGGGTACAAGCACAAGCTTGGGAATAAAAACCTCGTCAGACTAGCGTCCTGGCTAGGAGGTGATCATTATCACCTGTCCCACTCCCGCTGTTTAAACTGGCTCTCTATGGGACGTAATGGCCTAGTGGAAGGAACTCTACGTCTTTTAAAAAAAAAAAAAATCATTATCAATATCAGTAATATCACTAACCGTTTTCATTTTTTAAAAACAACGTCATCACATCTCAATAAATATCGGGAAAGGGGGGGGGAGGGGTGCGAGTCATGTTTCCCATGCCTTTCTTGAAGAATGAACATCTTTGAACATTCTCTTTCCTGAAGATGTGGAGAGTGACGAAACAAGAACGCATGGAATCGAGATTCTTAAATGCTTGCCTTGTCGTGTGATCTTGACCTATCAGGGGTCAAATGTCAATGCCCACTTGTCAAAACCAGAAAAAATATTTTATCTGCGAATGCGAAAATTTTAGTTTCGGTGACTAGGCCTGGACAAGTCGACTTAAGAAAGCGTTCCAATAGTTTCGAACCCTATTATTGAGAATTAAAAACTAGGAACAGGTAAGCTTGAAATTGTCTTTGTTGGTATTCAATCGACTGTGGGATTCCACCAATGGGTAGTCTGGTGTATTCTAATGGAATCATAGTGTATTTTTGTTTTTAACAAATGATAGATGTTTTGGGAGCTGCTTCTCAAAATGGTAGGCTTTTTATTTCGATTGTTTCATTGCAATTCACCCCATCCACCATATGCGGTGATCTCATGGTGGATATTGGTAAGTGAAAAAGTGAAAGGAAAGGAGTAAGACCTATCAACTATCAGTATCGCTGCCAGCCGCCCGTCCCACAGGACTAACACCATGACATGAAAACAAAAGCTTGTTTGTTTGTTTGTCTGTTTGTTTAATTGAAATTTACCGTTCACCATATGCGCTGATCTCAGAGAATTAAGAGGAAACAGTAAGAAAAAGAAATTGAAATAGTAACATGAAAGAAGTAGTACCTACCTGTAGCAACACCCGCCCGCTGGTAGGTTCAGCCTCCCGCTAACCGCCCGCTGGTAGGTTCAGCCTCCTGCTAACCGCCTGCTGGTAGGTTCAGCCTCCCGCTAACCATTCGCCAGCCTCCCGTAACCGCCCGCTTCAGCCTCCCGCTAACCATTCGTTGGTAGGTTCAGCCTCCGCTAACCGCCCACTGTTATGTTCAGCCTCCGCCAACCACTTGCTGGTAGGTTCAAGCCTCATAAACCGCCCACTGGTAGGTTCAGCCTCCCGCCAACCACTCGCTGGTAGGTTCAGCCTCCCGCTAACTGCCCGCTGGTATGTTCAGCCTCCCGCCAACCACTTGCTGATAGGTTCAGCCTCCCGCAAACCGCCCGCTGGTAGGTTCAGCCTCCCGCTAACTGCCCGCTGGTAGGTTCAGCCTCCCGCCAACCACTTGCTGGTAGGTTCAGCCTCCCGCAAACCGCCTGCTGGTAGGTTCAGCCTCCCGCCAACCACTCGCTGGTAGGTTCAGCCTCCCGCTAACTGCCCGCTGGTATGTTCAGCCTCCGCCAACCACTTGCTGATAGGTTCAGCCTCCCGCAAACCGCCTGCTGGTAGGTTCAGCCTCCCGCTAACCCGCCCGCTGGTAGGTTCATCCTCCCGCTAACCGCCCGCTGGTAGGTTCAGCCTCCCGCTAACCGTTCGTTGGTAGGTTCAGCCTCCGCTAACCGCCCGCTGGTATGTTCAGCCTCCGCCAACCACTTGCTGGTAGGTTCAGCCTCCCGCAAACCGCCCGCTGGTAGGTTCAGCCTCCCGCCAACCACTCGCTGATAGGTTCAGCCTCCCGCAATCCGCCCGCTGGTAGGTTCAGCCTCCCGCTAACTGCCCGCTGGTAGGTTCAACCTGCCGCCAACCACTCGCTGGTAGGTTCAGCCTCCCGCCAACCACTCTCTGGTAGGTTCAGCCTCCCGCCAACCACTCGCTGGTAGGTTCAGTATCCCGCCAACCACTACTGGTAGGTTCAGCCTCCGCCAACCACCCGTTGGTAGGTTCAGTCTCCCGCCAAACAGTTGCTGGTAGAGGTTCAGCCTCCTGCCAACCAGTCGCTGGTAGGTTCAGCCTCCCGCCAACCACTCGCTGGTAGGTTTAGCCTCCCAACTACCCGTTGGTAGGTTCAGCCTCCCGCCAACCACCCGCTGGTAGGTTCAGCCTCCTGCCAACCACCCGCTGGTAGGTTCCAGTCTCTCCCTGCCAACCACTCGCTGGTAGGTTTAGCCTCCCGCCAACCACCCGTAGGTAGGTTCAGCCTCCTGCCAACCACCGCTGGTAGGTTCAGTCTCCTGCCAACCACTCGCTGGTAGGTTTAGCCTCCCGCCAACCACCCGTAGGTGGGGTTCAGTCTCCCACCAACCACCCGTTGGTAGGTTCAGTCCACTCATGGTAGGTTTCTCCCCGCCAAGTCTCCCGCCAAATTTGCTAGTTGACAGTGGTTCCCAGTGTGAGAACGGGGAGGCAGTGAAACCACTATTGGCAGCCTAGCCTGATATGTTGTGTTTTCGTTTCATTCTTTGGAAGACTGTGTGATGAGAATCGAGCGTATTTGTATCATCATCATCAACGCCTCTCACCCCTACCATAGGCCACCGACAAGAGATTTTCATCTTTCCTTCTCCTGGGAGATCTTTCTTGGTTCACTCCAGCTGACATCCAGTCTCCTTCCGGTCCTTTTCTGTACTCCTCCAAGAGTCCCGTGGCCTACCTTGGTGTCGTCTTCCCTGTGGATTCCATCGTAATGCTTGTCTTGTTATATTTGAAGCAGGCTTTCGCAAAGTATTTCCAATCCGTCTCATCACCTTCTCCCTAGAGCGTTTTCAATGGTTTCCATTCCTGTTCTTGCCCATATTTCTTCTCCTTTGAAGGCATCCATTGACAAATGATTGAAGTTTCTTCAATATCCCTAAAGTGTGGTCTCCGCTCCCTATAGAAGAACAGACAGGACATTTGACTTGAAAACTCTTATCTTTGTGCCAATCTTGAAGTTTCTTGCTTTCTATATATGTTTAATTGGGAGAATGCTGTTCTTGCTTTTCCCAAAGTCTTCTTTTAACATCATCAACAATACTGCCTCCGGTAAGTGAAAGAATCTAGCTCCTCAAGTGAGGTGTCCTGGATGTTGATAGGTTTCCTGGATGTTGATGATGATGGGTTTCCTGGATGTTGATGGGTTTCCTGGATGTTGATGGGTTTCCTGGATGTTGATGGGTTTCCTGGATGTGGATGGGTTTATCTGATGATGAGTGTTTTCATTATCTTGGGTTTTCCTTCTTGATGAGTCAATTTTCATTATCTTGTTTTCCTTCTTGAATGGAAGCCGATAGAACTGGCTAACTCATTTAACTCTTCAGTTTTTGTTTTGCATCTGTTGTTGTGAATGGGAGAGTAAGGCCAGATCGTCTGCAAACCCTAGATCATTTAGCTGGTCCATTAGAGTCCATTGTATGCCATTCCTCATACCGTTTGTAGTTTCTTTTATAATCCAGTGGATTGCCAAGATAAAAAGAATGGGTGAGAGAACACACCTGGCGAACACCTGTTTTTACTTGAAAGCCCTGAGACAAATGTCCATTATGAAGAACCTTGCATGTTGTACCTTCACACGATGCCTGAACAAGGTTCACACGTTTGGTGCAATGCCATTATGACGCATCAGTTTCCAAATAATTTATCTGTCAACACTGTCAAAGGTCTTCTCAAAGTATAGAAGCACAAAATCTGTCGTTTTGAACATTGTTTTGAAATGCGTTTGCATGCGCAAATATCCACCTACACATCTTTTTTTTCATTTAGCGCCAGGAATTTGTAAACACGTGCAAAGGTAATGCAGGTGAATACTATATTTTGAAAAGGATTTTTAGAAGCAATTCACATAACCGTATCCTGAAGCTAATATATTTGCTTAATAGTATAGTGATCATTGTAGAACTAATAAGCATAAAATCCCATTATCGCTTTGCCTTGGTTATTGTTCAATTACGGTGAAAATGTAAAGATAACGGGGCTATCTAGTATCAGGTAACCTTTCAAGTAACCGCCTCCGTAGTCACAATGATACAAAGGCTGGGAAAGAAATTGACATAGGCAGAGAAGACGAAAGAGAGAAGACAGTTAATAAATATTATGTCGACAGAGTTGACACACATGTACACGGTAATAAACCGTTAAACAGACAGACCGACAGAATATAGGTAAAGTCACATGCCAAAAATAAAACAAAAATGGGACGAAAAAAGAATCAAACGCAAGGACAAAAAGAGACAGCCAGGAATGATTTGACAGGGAAACAGTGAGAGAGAGAGAGAGAGAGAGAGAGAGAGAGAGAGAGAGAGAGAGAGAGAGAGAGAGAGAGAGAGAGAGAGAGAGAGAGAGAGAGAGAGACAGACAGACAGACAGACAGACAGACAGACAGACAGATAAACAGAGAGAGAGAGAGACAGACAGACAGACAGACAGACAGAGACAGAGAGACAGAGAGAGAGACAGATTGAGAGGCAGACAGAGAGAGAGACAGAGAGAGAGAGAGAGAGAGAGAGAGAGAGAGAGAGAGAGAGAGAGAGAGAGAGAGAGAGAGAGAGAGAGAGAGAGAGAGAGAGAGAGAGAGAGAGAGAGAGAGAGAGAGCCAGGGAGAAAGAGAGAGAGAGAGACGAGATATAGACAGACTGAGACTGACATAGATACAGAGACAGAGAGATGCAGATACAGAGAGACAGAGACAAACAGACAGACGGACGGATTGACAATCAATTAGACAAACATACATGCAGACAAATAGACAGAAAGACAAACAGACAGATAGATAGACACAACAGACAGTCATGCAGTCAGACAGAGATAGAGAAACAGAGAGACAGACAGTCAGAAACATACAAATAAACAGAAACATGAAACAGACAGACAGACAGACAGAAGAGAGAGACAGAAGAGACAGAGACAAACAGACAGACAGATAGACAGAGTGAGACATACAGACAGATGAGAAAGAGATATGAAATATATATTGAAATGAATAGAAAAGATCTCCAGATTCAATACGAAGAATTCGAGAGAGAAAAAAGAGTGAGAGCGACAACTAAGAGAGTAAACAATAATTTGTACATGAAAAATATTGAGAGAGCGAGAGAGAGAAAGAGAGAGAGAGAGACGATGTCACAGGTGAGAGAGAGAGAGAGAGAGTGGAGAGAGACAGAGACAGAGACAGAGAGAGACAGACAGACAGACAGACAGAGAGGGGTCAGAGACGGAGACAAACAGACAGACAGATAGACAGAGAGAGAGAAATCACATGACAGTGGTGATGCCATTGTTTAGAGAGAGAGAGAGAGAGTGTGGGGGGTAGACATACAGACAGATGAGAAAAGAGATATGAAATATATATTGAAATGAATAGAAAAGATCTCCAATTCGTTCTCTTCTTCCCTTAATTTGTATTGATTCAACATAATATACGATTCAATACGAAGAATTAAGTCTGAAATGTCAGTGGTGAAAAAAGAGTAAAGAGCGACAACTGAAAGACAAATGAGTAAACAATAATTTTGTACATGAAAAATATTGTATAAGTACAATCTATCCTCGAGACGATATCACAGGTGTAGCTTTATAGCATAGTGGCGACCCTCCCCCCCCCCCCCACCCATTTGGGGGTCAGTCACGGCACTTCCGCATTCATTCTCCCAAATCACATGACAGTGGTGATGCCATTGTTTATCTGCCACCCGAGTCATAAACTTAACTATGACTATGATGACATAGTCCTATTTGTCAATTTCATTTTGTGTACATCATGGTCCCCCCCCCCCCCCTTGTTATTGAAAAAACAAAAACATTGTAAAGTATACATATTAAATAAATCGTGTTTATGACATTGAACAAGTCAGTACATATTAAAACAAATTGTTTATGACTATGAGAACAAGTCATGTATTTCATCATTTGCTAAAGGCAATGAAATCTATCTCATCTCTCTCTCTCTCTCTCTCTCTCTCTCTCTCTCTCTCTCTCTCTAAGGCAACAAGTCGATACATGTAGGGCTATACATCTTATATTATACCTTATTACACGAGAGAGAGGATGGTTGGTTGGAGCTACAGGTAAGTCCTACTTCTTTGCTTTCATTTTCAGTCCTTCGCCTGGCAATTAATTCACCTAGAGAACACCATATTTATGGCGGACCTATTTTCCTTCACTTAAAAGTATCAGTATTACTCGGCCACTTCGCTGGCTGGTCAAACCAGTGTGCTATGACCAAGGGAAAACGAGGAGCTCTTCTTTAATGTTTTACTTCCTACACCGGAAGTATGATTTATCAATATTCAACATAGCGCCTTTCTCATAGTTACAAATAAACAAATCAATCCCAAATACGGTAGTATAATCCTGGTAGATCAAGATGTGAATCATCATTATGATTTTAATTTTCAACCATAGGTTCATTTTAATTAACATCGTCTGATTTAATCACATAGACTCTAGAGCTAGATTAAAAACAAAGTGTAGTCGTGGAGTACTTTCCCTTTCAAATTTCCCGATGGCGAATAGATCTATCAAACATTTAATTAAGTATTAGATTCTAAGGCTGTCGTTATTGGTGTTGGGAATACTAATTATACTTATTCCCAACCGAGTGTTAGGACTAGATCTAGATCTAGGCCTTATCATATCTGAAGGAAGTCTTCATCAACTGACCTGAGATACCAAGCGAGACCACGGCAGTAGAAAACCCGGCGGAAAATAGACAAAAGCGCGTAGATCACATCACGTCTCGATAGTGGCAAGACCACGGCAGTAGAAAACCGGCGGAAAATAATCAAATTTGGTTCCGCCCGGAGGAAAATACTCACTCCCAAATGGGAATGATTCACGATTTAACATTAGATTTAGGCGTAGTCCCAACACT
>JAXRKP010000155.1:0-13684 GCA_037039925.1 Doris montereyensis | reverse complement strand
AACGAATAGCCAGGGTTGGTATTATTCCCAACTGAGTTGGGAATTTAAAAAAAATAATATTCCTACCATGGTTGGAAATAACGACTACAACATTTAAACCTAGCGTGAGCTAGAATTTAGAAGAAGGAGTACCATAGTTGGGAACCTGCCATTATTTTAACATCAATCACCATTATTCTGATCATTTGAAATTTATCCGCTTTCCACATAGGATCTGCATGTTTGCTTGGTGAATGTTACATCAAGATCTACAATCTAGTTGTTTAGAAATATTTTGGTGTTTTATTGTTACATTTTCTCATACACTTATATATATATATATATATGTATTTTTATATATATATATATATATATATATATATATATATATATATATATATATATATATATATATATATGTATATATATATATATATATATATATATATATATATATATATAATGATGTTGTCGTCTTAAAATATATTTTCATGCAGAGCAGAAAGTTTTAAGTAAGAAAACTTTGGGTACCTTTCCAGCCAATCATGTCATTTCTGTTTGGTTGAAATATCTGAATTACGGTTGTCCACCTCCCCATCTAGATCTATACCACTACCACCTCTGTTGCTGCTGCTGCTGCTGCCACTGTTGCTGCTGCTGCTACACTACTACCTCTACTATTACATAACACTACTAGATCTACTACAGTCGAACCTCTCTAATCGAGAACCTGGGAAATCGGAATAAATCCCAGTTATTAATTCCAACCCTCAAATGTTATGCAAATTTGGTTTCCATGTCAGCGAAACATTAATTTTAAAACCTGCATGTGTTATACATTATATAATATGTAAACAATGTCAGGTGTGTCAGTTTACGATGACCATAAGCCAAACACACCACACATTCATTAAGCAGGTGTGAAATCAGCCGTCGAGCCAGTCTTTGCTTGTCCATGTAACAAAACAGCATGGTGAGGACATAGAGAGGCACTTAGAAAGCAGATTCGTGTACTGTCATACTCATAACCTGTCAATCAGAACTGCAGGACATACGACAAGATTTAGGAATCCACAATGCATTCTTGATTAAATGTCTTATCTATCTACCATCCAACGTAAGCCCGACTGTGAGTCACACCATTGATCAATGCCATGTTTGTTTTGAGCAACTGGTGCTACGGCTACAATAAATTTTCGTTTAATTCTGTATTTTACCACTCACAGAAGGGCTTAAGTACCTCAAACTGTTGAAAGAAAACTAAAATCCCCTAGCTCCCGGGAAATCGAAAACCTGACTAATCGGGACAATTTTATAATTTGCCGAGATTTCCAGATTAGAGAGGTTCCACTGTACTATTACTACTGCTGCTGCTGCTGCTGCTACCACTACTACCACCACTACTACTAATACTAATACTGTTGCTGCTACTACTACTACTACTACTACTACTACCAAGTACTACTTGCTGCTACCACTACTACTACTACTATTACCATTGATACTACTGATTTGAATTGCTGAAACATACTTATACTCTATACAATAAGATAGGGAGTTTTCATTGGTGACGGTAACAGTGCAGCATGTGTAGATTTGACCAATCATTGGATCTATCTTCAGACATCTCAACACAAACCAGTCTTACCTGTAGTCGGCATCCAACGGAGCATTCTCAAATTGAATGGTAAGTTATCATTTGCATTTTATGTTTTTGAATTTGCATCAAAATTATGATGTAGTATGATAGGTCTATTATACAACAATAAATGTTTCAGACTTCTTTCAAATATTTCTGCCTTCAATAGAAATCCGTTTAAAATTATAAAGTTTTGGCATAACATGCTGTTTCATTAAAAGCTTCTTTGTTACTGTATATTTTAAATCAAACTTTCATAATCAGGTAGTCAATGTTGTGGTGAAGAAAACAAGAAGTAAGATGAGTTTTTCATGCCGTTGGCATCTGATCTTTATTTCAGCATCCTCTTTATTTGAAATTAATGAAAATATACATGATCCAGTTTGGAAAATATTTTTGCTATGCTTATATTGTAATGATTACATTTCTTTATATTAAAGCGTAGTGCCTCTGGAAGCAACACATTTTTTTACTTTCTGTTGTCATTTTAATGACTCTTTTTGCAATGTTTCATGATTATTGATTTTTTTCAAGAAAAGCTTCTTAATTTTAGTACTTTTCTCTTGAAAGGCGACCCACATAAACATGATTGAGATACATTTATTTCAACCCTTACAAAGAATTTGAGTTTTTATCTCTAGCATAATGGGCAGTGGACAGGTAAGCACCTGTGCAGGGATAAGGCAGCCCCGCCCTCCACAAGTCTCCTGCTACCTTCCAGCACTGCAGATCTTGGCTGACCAGAAGGCTAAGGAGTTAACCCTGACAGAAAACAACCTGCTGCCTTGCCCATGCCGGTCTCGGTTGATGAATGACTAAGGGAGTTCACCCTGACAGAAAATAGCAAGGCCCGGTAGGGACCTCAAGGTGGCAGCCCCACCATCTGCCTAGGGAGAAGTGGGCTAATCCACTGCTTATCTAAAATAAAATGTTTCAAAATATTGAATATGATGATATACTCATATTGAACTGGAAAAAGAAACACAGACTGTGATTTTAGGAACATGAATATTAGGACAATGAATCGAAAAAGAGTTAGAATTAGCTGAAGAAATGAAAAAATTCAAAGTAGACATTTTGGCCATTACAGAAACAAAGAAAAAGGACAAGGAATAGAAACTGTAGGACCAAATCATACTTTAATATTCTCAGGAGTAGTTGTCAAAGATAGAGCTAGAGCAGGAGTAGGCCTCCTGATGTATAAAAAGCAAAAAGGACTACTAGAAAAGTTGGAAATTTATAAGACCCCGGCTATTAGAGGTAAATATTAAACCAAAAAGGAAGAGAAATTGAATTATTAATAGCGTAAAAACCAAACGTAGATGCCACCAAAGAAGAAAAGATATCCTCGAAAACAATTTACAAATAGCTGCAGAGAATCTCAAACCCAAACAGGAACTAATGGTTTTAGGATGAACGCTAGAGTTAGTAGCTCCTTTTTACAGTACAATGGATGCAAGAGTAAACAGAGGAGCAGAAATATTTAGTGATCATCACTAGTGATTATGAAAATGAGATGACTGATTGAGTAAAACAAACAGAAAGTAAGAAGAAAAGCTACTAAACTCAAATAAAGGAACTAAATAAACCAATAATAAAACAGATATACCAATCCAAGGTAAAAAGATTTATCAGTGAAAGGCAAATGGATTTGAATGATAGTGAAATTAGGAAAAACCCCAGGAGCAGATCAAGTTTGTCCAGAAAATGATTAAAAACCAGAGGCGAGAGACAGACAAAATACTACATGCAATATGCCAACAAGCAGGGAAGTCCAAACAGGTGCCAGACAACTGGAAAAGGGAACAGTAGTACCACACATAAGAAAGGATCAACTATGGAATGCTCAAACTATAGAGGGATATCACTACTTAGCAATCGAGGAAAGTGTATGCCAGGATACTGGAAATGACTAAGGAAAAAGAGTAGAGGATCAGATTGAAGAATCTCAAAGTGGATTTAAACAAGGAAGAAGTGTACAAGACCATATTTACACTTAGAAAAATAATAGAAAAATACCTTGAGAGAAACATTGACTTGCACCTGTGTTTTATATTCAGAAAGGCATTTGACTATGAGAGAGGGACTTAACAGATATTCCTAAAAGAACACAATGTAGAGCAAAATTTAATGAAGCCATTAAAAGTTTTTACACAATAAACCAACATGTGCAGTGAGAGTAACTGGAAACATATCTGCAGAATTTGATGTAGATATAGGGGTAAGACAGGGTTGTATCCTAAGTCCTCTTTTGTTTATCATTTATGGATTCAGAAGAAAGAAAGCATCCTCAAAAATGAAAAAAAATGAATGAAGGTATGTGGAAGCTCAAACCAGTAAATGTATCAATGCTTTCATTTGCTGATGATTTAGTTCTGTTTGGATAATCCAAAAGGGACCTTCAGTTGAATATCAACATTATGAACAATGAACTAAATAAAAGAGGAATGAGAATGAGAGTAAATGCAAAGAAAACCAAAACAATGCTAGTAACTAGGGCTTAAAACACAAAATCTAAATTAAGCAGGAGAATTTAGAACAAGTTTACAACTACAATTACCTAGGAGTAATGATTAACTCTGGAGGGAAACTAAGAGAAGAAATCAGCCCCAGGGAATCCAAGGCAAGTGCAATATATAACTTGTCTAGGAAAGGATTTGTAGGTAAACAAGAATTGTCCTTAAAAACCAAAATGGCAGTATACAATACAGTTTATTGTCCTATTACTCGTCAGCAGCGAAACCTGGACCTTAGACAATAGAGAATACAGTAGAGTACAGGCAGCTGAAATGAAATATCCAAGAAGAGTAGTAGGGAAAACTAAAAGAGACAAAATCAGAAACACAACAATAAGAGATCAAACCAAAGCAGATGGCATAAAAACTAAGATAGAAATAAATCAATTGAGATGGTTTTGTGCATGTTAACAGAATGAATGACAATAGAATAGCTAAATCAGTATACAGTGCTAAAGGCAGACCTCGGAGAAAGTGAAAAGATATAAAAGAGGCATTGAAGAAGAGAAATTTAACATTTTTTGGAAGGAAACAGAAAATGCCGGGACAGGGCATTCTGGAGAAAGATCATCCTTGGTATCTGAACCCATACACCGAAAGGTAAAATGGAACTGATAAAGAAAGAAGAAAGATGATGAAAAATTATTTTGTATGAAGTCCTGAGACTTCATTTAAAATAAATTGGATTATTTAATAACCAGAAGTATTTTTCAATATTACAGGCAGCACCACTCCCTATGTTCACCGACGTCACTGACTCAAAGCAAATTTTTGTTGCAATATAGTGATGGTGTTCGTGTTCTTGTAAGGGGATTAGACTTTTTTTTTTTCTTCGTATATCATATCGTATCATATCATATCATAGTATATCTCTCTTTGTTTTCCCCTTTAGGAAAGATCAGCAGCAAAAAAAATTTGGAGCAACAATGTAAGATGACAATGCCTGACCTTTTCGTGGAACAGTCGTCCCGTCTGTTAAAATTAAAACGCTCTACACACTAAATGCCAACGATCCTCCAAGTAATTAGTGCGGATCCTAGGAGCAGTCACAAGTTCCCAATGTTGATATTTCTTCAGAAGTGAAACAGTTTTTGAAGGTGGGATTTATCTGAAATCATGACAAGATATCAAATCTGTTTTATGCGAAATGCATGATACAATGTGAAATTATTTTCCATGAAATTCACTTTTACTTCGCTGCCGGGGAGACAAAAATGACATAAGCAGTGCCGGGAAGAAAAACATGGGTGTACCTTCTTAAAGGGATGTTATTCAAACAATATAGGTGTGTTTTATGCAGTTGTCCCTAGACCATTCCCGAAACCTATTAAAAATATGTGTCATAAGCCATAAATTTTACTTGGCATATGGCATATAAGCTCGAACTGGCCCCGTGAATTCTACGGGTACATGACAGGGAGGGTTAAGGACATATTTAATGCAGAATCTTTACGCTTCTTTTTGTAAATTCAAATTGTTGTAATGCCTTCTGAAAAAATTAGAGTCTTAGTAGAAGGGATTCCAATGTCTTGAATCAACACAAAACAAGCAATTTTATGATGCATGATTGCATGTGAATGTAAAGTTTTAAAGTATTTATGATATGTAATATGTTAAAAAGGATATGCTAGATTCTTCGTGACTATATATTAGTAAAGATTATTATGTGTTTGTGTCAGTGTAATATGTACTTTTATATTCCTATATTCATTTCGAAATATAGGTATTAGAAAAGAACTTCCTGTGTTTGTGATAGAATTGGACAGGTTTGAGTTTCAGTGAGATAAATTGTGCTCTGCTGAGGAATAAATTAAATGAATGTGTAATTTTTTTCTGTATCACCATATGTCATCAATGCTGATAGCACATTGTTTTGGTTTTTTTTTTGTTAGTGCATCTCCCAACTCATCTTACCTTATTTTGTTGGGCACTGGTGGTAGACCCAATTACATTTTTCGCTCTTCGGCAAGCCTTTTATTTTGCTGTTTCCTTTTAATTCACCCTAAGATCACTACATATGGTGGACGAGGTAAATTCCAATAATACAAACGAATTGTCAAAGTGCTGTTTTCAGCACGCATCAGTGTTCAGCTCACCAGATCCATTATGTCTATAATGCCAACAATCCTCCTTAACACCTTTGAAATTTACACTTAAAGAAAACATTCAAATATATTTGAGTATTTCTTCTGTATATTTTTGTACATTGTATTTGCAAAACAGGACCCTCTCTGCCAAATTGGTGAACGTCTAGAAGATGGTGAATCAAAACATGTAAGTGGAGTAACTTTGTGCTTGAGTGTAGGCATGTGTGTGTGTGTGTGTGTATGGCGTATGGTTTTCAAAATACTTTGATTATATTCATTAATTAAATAGGACAAGGCGTCTTTGTGGCATAATTTTTTTATGAAATTTAGAACATGGTCTTGTAAAAGCAGACTTTGATGTCATGAATGAGAAATGATGATTTCTTCCCTATTAGGGTCTGGGCTAAAGCATTTCAACATGTGGCATTAAATGGAAACAGGTGATATAGTGATAGAGAGAAATGTATTTATGTAAAATAATATTACCTTCTGAACAGATGTTGGTCTATTGCTAAATTTTACCAGCTGTAGCTGGTATTGGTACTTATACCACACTTTGGTTGGGTCAGGGAAATGTTGTGATTTTCCCAAGGACCTAACATCTGAGCCTAATGAGACTGGATTGAATCGGGACCTCAGGGTCTCAATTGCACAGACATGTCATTATTATATCCTACACCACCCACAGAACCTTTTCATTTGAGGCTTTTTACCTTTGAATGATTGGTGAACAGAAGAAGGCGTTTAAGGATTATGGTGTAACCTTAAAAATTTTCATAATGCAGATGACACGAAGAAATCTCACTCTGTGGAGTGAAGTCAAAAGTGATAAACAGCAAGAAGTGACAACTCCACAAGAGTTCCGTTGTTTTTGTAGAGTTGTCATTTATTGTCGTTTATCACATAATGCAGATGAATGTCAGATAATTGGTTTATCACATAATGCAGATGAATGTCAGATAATTGGTTTGTCACATAATGCAGATGAATGTCAGATACTTGGTTTATCACATAATGCAAATGAATGTCAGATAATTGGTTTATCACATAATGCAGATGAATGTCAGATAATTGGTTTATCACATAATGCAGATGAATGTCTTGAAATTTTGAATCTTTAAAATACAGTGGAACCTCTCGAATCGAGAAATCTCGGTGGATTGTAAAATTATCCCGATTAGCCAGATTTCTCAACAGTTTGAGGTACTTAAGCCTTACTGTGAGTGTGAGTGGTCAAATACAGAATGAATTAAACAAACAATTTATTTTAGTGGCAGGACTAGTTGATCTAAACAAATATGACATTGATCACTGGTGTCACTCACAGTCGAGTTTCGCTGGACAGTAGATAGAGAAGACATGTAACCAAGAACAGATGGTGGATCGTTAAATCTCCTCGCATGTCCACCCTCGTAATTGATGGGTTAGGTGGGCAATGAAAAGCTATGACAGTGCACAAGTCCGCTTTCTAAACACCACCCCATGTCATTGTCAACATCATACTATAGGACTGGTTCGACGCCTGATTTTACACCTGTAAAATGAATGTCTGGTGTGTCTGGTTTATGGTCCTCATGAACTGGCGCTTAAGACATGGTGTACATACTATGTAGTGTAGCACTAACGCAAATGTAATAATTAATGTTTTGTTGACACGGAAACCAAATTGATATAACAATTGAGGGTTGAAATAAATAACTATGGGTCAAATAGTGATGATAATCAATGCAAGCCCGCGAAAAACTGCTTTAGAGAGGTAAAATATATGGAAAAATTTATTTCCTTGGGATTTCTTCCCGATTGGGCGGATTTCCTGACTTGCCGGGTTCCTGATTAGAGAGGATCCACTGTGTAATGTATACATGTAGTAAAGGACAGATAGAAAAGTACATTTGGATATATGTCTCTTGCATTAATGTTAATTATTACCTGACTCAAATTAGACTTAAAAATATCAAAGAGAATAATCACTAAAGGGATCAAGTAAGGAAAGTTCCTTCAAGGCTGTTATGGCTCATAGAACTAGAGCTTATGCAGATTTCTGTAGCAAGAATATAAACAGGTGATAGACCATCACCTCCAGGACAGGACGCTGGTCTGTCTCAGCTTGAGTCCCCAGCTGATGCTGGTACCCATTTGAAACTGAATTAAGTGAGTAAAAAAACATGTTGTTTGTCGTTCTCAAGGATTCAAACCCAGGATCTCATGATTCTTAGTCAGGCAGCCTAAGCACTAACCACCAGTCCCATATCCAAAGAGTATAAGTATAAGCTAGAAAATGAAAACAAACAGACTGCCATCCTCTTTTCTTCCCAAAAATCCTACTTTCCCACCTTTATCTCCTCTCACCTTAACGCCTTACCCCTGCACCTTAACAAAAAAGATGCAATTAAAACAAAACATAACAAAAGCATGCACAAAAACACATAAGAAAAGAAAAAAGAAAAACATACTTAATTTATCAAGAAAAGACAGATAATGGCAAGTGATAAAAAATAAATGGTTTTGTTTAACATCATGGACAAATGATGATGTTGGTAAAAAATCCTGATATTCCTAAATTATTTCAGATTCTTTTTGTTGGTAACATTAACTAAAGAACATTTCATTTCTTATCTGTAAGCATATCCCAGACCACTTCTGCTCATTAATGGTTATATTCAACAAATAATCAAATGTTTAAAAATCAATGTTAACCATGTATGTACCCATATGTGATTGATAACCTTAATGACTAGACATGCTTTTCCACATTATTTGTCAATGAAGTAAATTAAAATTTAGCAAAGACAAAGATGTTATGAAAGCGACATTTTCTCCATGATTAAGTTTGGTGTTTTGATATTATTCTATGTATGTTGCAATCTTGTCTCAAAATACAGAGTTTATTACTTTCAATAAGGATAATTTTCAGAAATGGTCACATACTGTGAACAAAGCAAAAGCAGGTATTTGCAATATATACAGATCAGCTTGATATATATGTTTTGAATTGCATTTTATGACTCTTCTTCAGACACAAACAAAATTAGGTCACAGTATGCGAGCCAGTGTTGGACATAGTACAAAACGACACCCAATGGTAGGGTTTCTCTCATCACTGCAGTTTATTAGTTTTTTTAATTAATAGGTAAAACCTTTCAGTAAGTAGTGAATAGGAGAGTCACTCAAATTAATAAAAAATATGTCATTTATATGTCATGTTTAAAATAATTCATGTATTCCTCCATTTTTGATCTTCATTTTTATGAAATCCTAATCATCATATTTTTAAGATTAAAAGAAATCAGTCTAAGTAAGTAAATTCAGGATCATCAGGAAGTACTGGCGTTCTTAGCACCATTCAAATATCTCAAATTTTATTATATCATTATTATTTCCTTTTCACATTCTATATGCCATTATTATTCCTTTACACATTCTATATGTCATTATTATTCCCTTTACACATTCTATATGTCATTATACACATTCTATATGTCATTATTATTCCCTTTTTACACATACTATGTGCCATTTATTATTCCCTTTTACACATTCTATATGCCATTCACCTTTTCCCAGACGCAGTTGGATGTGATGAAGGACAGACAGAATCTTGGAGAAGATGAGAGAGCAGAGAGAAACGTACAGCAAACGGGAACTAGCCAAAGAAGATGCATCAATTTGGTCAATCAGCTTCTACTTCATGGCTACCAAACTTCGCACTTCGAGACCGGACCCAGCTTTGAGTGCAGCTCCTCTGACGACTGCCAGTGATGACTTCAATCCCAGTTCTAAAAATCCAGAGGCAGAGATCATAAGGTCCATACACAACGAACTGAAGCGTGTGCTTGCATCCATTAATTCTCCACGTTGAAAATGATATTTTTATAATGTCGTGAAGGGGTTAGGGATTGGGAAGTTGATCTGTTGAACAGAAATTTATAATTTATATCTACTGAATTACACTTCAGGTTATGACATACGATTTAATCTTACTGTTTTAAGCTCCATATTTCTCTGCATTGGCAGTAGGTGTGTGAACTTGAGTAAAGGCTTTTTTTTTATTCTCTGTGATTGCATCTTAATTAATTAAAACATTTACTTTCTATCCAATAAAACAACTTCAATACGTTGATGTTGGTTATTACCACAGACATTGTGATTATGAAAATTCTTCTTTGCCCATTTTGTAGATTAAGTGATTGACTTCTAATCTTTTGATTCAAAATGTATAGTCCCTGTTTTGTTTCTCTGATATATATATATAAATTTGATATTTATATCTATTTCATCTTGCAAGATGTGTTGTCTGTGGTCTTGTGGAAGACAGTCAGATTTTAGACAGTGAGGTTGCAGCTTCCAATCCTAGTTTAAGCAGGGTTAGATGTTGTGACGCATTTCCACCCTTGACCTTGAGCCCAAATGCGGCTGGGTACCAGCTGTAGCTGGTGGTAAAAACTGGCAACAGACCCAAGTTATGTTCATGCCATCGTCAGTTTTGTTGAAAGTCATAAAAAGGGGAATAAACCCCAACTCTGTGGGCATTGGGCCTTGGAAAGAGTTTTTCTTTGTTTTTCTCTTCCCAGAAATATTTAAATTTAAGAATATGCAGCCTTTTGATTCCTATTTGTGATAGATATGAATGCCAGAGCATTCCAGTTAACATTTTCTCTTCCACTTCCTCTTCTAAAGTTTACTTCCACAAATCTTACTTCTGATCGTTGTTGTAGCTAGATTTACTTACGATATTGTTATTGTGAAACAGTGACTTTTAGTGTATTCACTGAATTGTCAACATGTATATCTGGGTAAAGTATGAACAGGTAATGCATGGAAGAATGGAAGGAAGGAGGGATCAGATCATTCTATGTTCTTTGAAGCAACATGTGTAGAATATTGCTGAACACAGCCCATCGGTCATGGTGATGAGTGGAGTCATTTCTAATGTATTTTTTTCTTTCAAATTATTTGATTATTGATCATGTATTTACCTGTACCAGAATATAGACAGTGTTACATTGGGAATGTCTACGTGTGTAAAAGGAAAGGGGTTTGTGGGGGTGGGGGGGTGGGGGGAGGTGGGGGTGGGAGGGGTGGCAGAGGGAAAAGTTGAATGTCTGAATGTAACTATCTTTTGGCCAGAGATCTATGAATCTTTCCACCTTTTTCTTGTGCCTTTGTCATTCACATAAACATATGACAAACTTTTAAATCACAAACAAAAATATTTTAAAAATCCCCACTAATCAGTTTTGAAGAAATCAGTTGTCTAGAGGCAAGATGTTGGCCTCTGAACCAAAAGGTCAGGGGTTTGTACCTGACAGGCTGAAAAATTTTCTTCTTTTTTTTGGAGGTAAAACCCACCCTCCTAGTCCAGGTAGGTGGATTGACACATAGTCCCATCGGCGACGGAAGATAAAAAGGAACACCTGTGTGCGAATGAGAACACTGTGCATGTTAAAGATCCCTTGGCTGTTTACAGGGCAGTCCAAGCAAAATTAGAAGATTCTCCCTAACACTCCAAGATAGCCTTTGTTGTGGATGTGGGTAAAATCAAATAAACTTTAAAAAAATATCAGTTTTATTCCTGAGAGAAAAAGCAAAACAATATTGGAAGAATATATAGTGTTTTACAATACATTACATTGATATTGCTGAGGAGTTATCACCTCATTGAGATGAAAAATAAGAACTGACATTCCCAAATTCTGTGAGCTCTGTACAATCTGTACTTGATATGTAATTTCTTTTGAACTCTTTTAATTAAATTATAATATTATCAAAGAGTTATCTTTTTTGTGCGAAGTTGTTTTTTTTCCCCCCATAAATTCATATACATGTACCGGGTATACAGTTTTGTCTCAACTCACTCAAGCAGTAGGCCTATTCATGTCTTGCCTCAACAGCGCATTACATATCTTTGATAACTACTCAAGTTATAAGGTTAATCTTGTTGAATAACAATGTTTGTTTATTAAAGAAACCATTGTGTCAACCGAGGGTCTTTGGCATTATAGTAATTCTCATTGCCTTTTAAGAGATACCGAGAAGCAATGGTTTCCCTCTATTTTTGTCTAGTCTATGTGTCGTACATTTTTTGTATTGTGCAAAACGTTTTTCCCAAAATCAAAGAAATAAGATTTGTTTTATATATTGTGCTGCTGCTATTTTTCCCTTGGTGTTGCGGTAAAACATTTCTCAACTGTGCGCACTTTTTCTCCCCTTGTGTGCACCGCCCACAGATTAAGGGGAACACTGCTGGTAAGGCCTTTGCCATACAGCTCCTCACCTTCGAGTAACAATAAAAAGCACTGTCTATACCCCCTATAAGTTCTAAAAGGTCAACACAATGCGTATGTGAGCTCCATGTCACTGTCATGGATGTTCTACCCACCTACACTTGCATGGCCTACAACTTACCCCATACAGCTATGTCACCCATGTGACCAGGTACATCAAGTCAAGAATAAAATAATAATAATTAATAAAATAATAATAATAAAATAATATAAGAAGAATGAATAATAAATAATAATAATAATAATAATAAGGATAATACTAATAATGAACAGGCAATTATATAGAGCATATCACAAAATGGTGCTCTATGGGGCCATGCATCACAATATTTTTATAGAGAAAAGCCAAACAGTGAGACAAAGGGCATGTCGAAAATGATTAATAATAATACATGAAACACTATTCAAGCACAATAGGATTTAAAAGACAAGACAAATACACAGGAATGGACAGAAAAAACACATCTTTGTTTTGTGCATCATTAGAATCAAATCCAATGACCTCTTTACATCTATCCCGATCGCTTCGCCATGAAAAGACAGCACACCTGCCAACCAAACAATCATTAACTACGCAGGAAAGTTGCCTCCACGAAGATTATCTTGATCTAAATATAAACATAGAAAATGGTGAGAAGAGGGAGATCATATCGAGTTTATACTAATGAAAGAGACCACAACGACAGCAAAGTCTTTGTAGCCTATCTCATACGTAACGACTGAATGGACAGATTTGGGATTTAGGCAGACTATAGTATTGATCTCCTTTTGGAATGTGGCCGATGAAAATGTTTAAAATAAATAATGGGGAAAAGGAGTCAAATATTTTTGTTTACTACTTTGACTAGGGTCCTATTTTCGACAATTCATCGAAACCAGTTTGTACTTCAATTGAAATGAAAGTATCGACTACATTTACTATCTTTTAGAGTAGAGACTAAATACTGCAACTAAAATTTGTTACAAGACGTTCTCACCATTAGTACCAGTACTAATAATGCGATTACATAACATTTTATTCACATCTTAATTTTATTTCATCTGCGAAATGACACTACGTGACTTTTTTTTTCATAACAGGTCACAGAGACAGAGAAGACAAAGATAGGGCAGAAAGCAGAAACAGAGACAGAAACAGAGACAGAGCTAGGGCGAGGAAAACAGAAACAGAGACAGGAG
>JAXRKP010001549.1:87500-113712 GCA_037039925.1 Doris montereyensis | reverse complement strand
CCTAGGCTATCTTTAAGGCCTAACAGACAGGCTCCAGGGCTATCTTTAAGGCCTAACAGACAGGCTCCAGAGCTATAGTTTCGGCCTAACAGACAGGCTCCGGGGCTATAGTTCAGACCTAACAGACAGGCTCCTAGGCTATCTTTAAGGCCTAACAGACAGGCTCCAGGGCTATAGTTCAGACCTAACAGACAGGCTCCAGGGCTATAGTTCAGACCTAACAGACAGGCTTAGGGGCTATCTTTAAGGCCTAACAAACAGGCTCCAGAGCTATAGTTCAGACCTAACAGACAGGCTCCAGGGCTATAGTTCAGACCTAACAGACAGGCTCCAGGGCTATCTTTAAGGCCTAACAGACAGGCTCCAGGGCTATAGTTCAGACCTAACAGACAGGCTCCAGGGCTATAGTTCAGACCTAACAGACAGGCTCCGGGGCTATAGTTCAGACCTAACAGACAGTCTCCAGGGCTATCTTTTAAGGCCTAACAGACAGGTTTCAGGGCTATAGTTCAGACCTAACAGACAGGCTCCAGGGCTATCTTTAAGGCCTAACAGACAGGTTTCAGGGCTATAGTTCAGACCTAACAGACAGGCTCCAGGGCTATGTTTAAGGCTTAACAGACAGGTTTCAGGGCTATATATGACAGGCCCTAGGGCTATCTTTAATGCCTAACAGACAGACTCCAGGGCTATCTTTCAGGCCTAACAGATAGGTTTCAGGGCTATATATGACAGGCCCTAGGGCTATCTTTAAGGCCTAACAGACAGACTCCAGGGCTATCTTTCAGGCCTAACAGACAGGTTTCAGGGCTATATATGACAGGCCTAGGGCTATCTTTAAGGCCTAACAACAGACTCCAGGGCTATCTTTCAGGTCTAACAGACAGGTTTCAGGGCTGTATATGATTTCATAAAAATTTTTTATCTTACTGAGACTTAGATCATTCATTATGGAATCATCTTTTGAAAGTAGGTAGTTGAAGAAAAAGCAGTAAAGTGAAGAACAGGATGATACAGAATTGTCATCTTTGCTGGAGTACAACTAAAATCGTGCTCTACTATTTTTGGACCTAGCTGTCTAACATCCAACTGCATGCTACTGCAGTTCAAGGTCATGAGACATCATCTACTGGACACTGGAAATTATTAAAGCATCAGTACTACCGTTATTCTACCATACAATATTGTTGTACCATTCCAGTGTCTTGGCTAAACTTTTCGTCTGTCTGTTTGTTTGTGTGTCTGCCTGTTTACCTATATCTGTCTGTTTGGCAGTATGTCTGTGTATTTGTCTCTGTCTGTCTGTCTGTCTGTCTGTCCCTCCCTCTCTCCTCTCTCTCTCTCTCTCTCTCTCTCTCTCTCTCTCTCTCTCTCTCTCTCTCTCTCTCTCTCTCTCTCTCTCTCTCTCTCTCTCTCTCTCTCTCTCTCTCTCTCTCTCTCTCTCTCTCTCTCTCTATCCCTTTCCCTCTCTCAAGATATAAACAAAATTAAAAATTATGTAATTCTCCAGTGTGCGTGGTGGACAGACCTAGATAAATGATTAATAACTGGACACTCAGCTGCATCTTTTTTTAATGTCCTGCATTTCTCAGATGTGCTACCTACTACTTCCTATCAAGTGCCTGCAAGCTAGAGAAGATCCTAACAATAAACCCTGCCTTGTCCCCAAGTGTCCTGTGGACTCCTGAACTGGATGCCTTTCACTCATGTGCCTGTCTATCCAACACATACTGTACCGATAGATGTCACAGAGGCTCCTGTTCCTGAACCCAGTAAGGAAATCGCATAAATGATGCCAATAGAAGTCGACGCGAGTTATGGGTCATATAGTTTGTAGATGTTCTGTTCAATGGTGGATTTCATATTACTTTAGATATTGTATCAATTAGTTTAGGCTTGAATCAATGAATACCGAAAATTAAATAATATGCCCATCTATGCCTTTGACCCCTAAGATGTTAACTTGCTACAGGTTATGTTAGCCATAAAAGAGTGTTCAACTTGCTACAGATTCTATTAGTCATAAGGAGTGTTAACTTGCTACAGATTCTATTAGTCATAAAGGAGTGTTAACTTGCTACAGATTCTATTAGTCATAAAGTGTTAACTTGCTACATGTTCTATTAGTCATAAAGGAGTGTTAACTTGCTACAGGTTCTATTAATCATAAAGGAGTGGTAACTTGCTACAGGTTCTATTAACCATAAAGGAAACTTGCTACAGGTTCTATTAACCATAAGGAGTGTTAACTTGCTACAGGTTCTATTAATCATAAGAGTGCTAACTTGCTACAGGTTCTATTAACCATAAAGTTAACTTGCTACAGGTTCTATTAACCATAAAGTGTTAACTTGCTAGAGGTTCTATTAATCATATAAGAGTGCTAACTTGCTACATTCTATTAATCATATAAGAGTGCTAACTTGCTACATGTTCTATTAATCATATAAGGTGTTAACTTGCTACAGGTTCTATTAATCATATAAGAGTGCTAACTTGCTACAGGTTCTATTAATCATATAAGGAGTGCTAACTTGCTACAGGTTCTATTAATCATATAAAGTGCTAACTTGCTACATGTTCTAAATCATAAGATGCTAACTTGCTACAGGTTCTATTAATCATAATAGGTTAACTTGCTACATGTTCTATTAATCATATAAGAGTGCTAACTTGCTACAGGTTCTATTAATCATAAAGGAGTGCTAACTTGCTACAGGTTCTATAATCATATAAGAGTGCTAACTTGCTACAGGTTCTATTAATCATAAAGGAGTGCTAACTTGCTACAGGTTCTATTAATCATAAAGGAGTGTTAACTTGCTACAGGTTCTATTAATCATATAAGAGTGAGTGTTCTATTAATCATATAAGGGTGCTAACTTGCTACAGGTTCTATTAATCATATAAGAGTGCTAACTTGCTACAGGTTCTATTAATCATATATAGTGCTAACTTGCTACAGGTTCTATTAATCATATAAGAGTGCTAACTTGCTACAGGTTCTATTAATCATATAAGGAGTGCTAACTTGCTACAGGTTCTATTAATCATAAAGGAGTGCTAACTTGCTACATGTTCTATTAATCATATAAGAGTGCTAACTTGCTACAGGTTCTATTAATCATATAAGAGTGCTAACTTGCTACAGGTTCTATTAATCATATAAGAGTGCTAACTTGCTACAGGTTCTATTAATCATAAAGGAGTGCTAACCAAAGGCTCGAAATTCACAATGCAACGAGCGTACAGAAAGCAGTTCTATATAATCAATATATGAAATGAAAGGTAACTGATTGGGAGTAATAATATGAAATAAAATTTTAATCTATATTCTAAATGTGATTTGAGTGTTTGAAAATGTTTTATGTAATTTTTTACACACAATTCAAAAACAAAATTAATGGTATAAAAAAATAGTCAAAGTCATTCAATCTGCAAGTGTACATAACCAAATATCATTACATATCCAAATTTGGTATAGATCCATTGAATAGGAGTTCTAATTTTCTAAAATACGCAACTTCATGATTACAAACAAAATATTTACCCAAAAAAATGATACAGAGTGCTAACTATTTACAAAATGACAATACTGTGGGTTCTATTAATCCATGTGTTGTGTGGTATGTCAAAAGGGGGTGTAGATGTGCTAAAACAAAATGTGTCCTTTTACAGGCTTTGCGGAGTACTGCACAGGTTCTATATAACCATATGTTGCCGGTAGGGATTGACAGTTGTCGGCCTTCCTTGGAACATCATCTTCGGGCGTTCTGAGCTGCACCGATTTCAAGACAAGCTCTTCAATCAGGTTCTATTAATCTCTGCGTCATATAGGTACAAGATGTACGCATTTGCTTGGGTTAGATCCAATGGACTAACTTTCTTGGTCTACTTTCAAATGTTCCATAGTATGATACTTTGGTCCATCTAATCATATAATAATCCTGGTTTTGAGTGCTAACTGTCTGCTTTTTGTTGACAGGTTCTATTAATCATACAACCAGTCTTCTGCTAAAATCTACTTTCCTGTCTTTGTAATTTGAGTTCTGGTGGAAAATTCCGTCTGTTGGCTTGTACAGTGCCTGTGTAAAAGGAGGTAGTGAATCAAGTTATATGTCGTGTAGTATCTGTCTGCGTAAATATGATGTCCTTTTCCAGTTCTATGGCACTTTCACTGTTGATCATATAAAAGTAGTCAATAAGTTCTAACCTGTTGTGCTGTCGCACAGGTTCTGTTAATCTTGTATAATCGGCCCTTCCAACCAATGACCATTTCATCAATAGCTCTTGGTACGGGTAAAGCAGGTTCTATTTTCCAAAACGGCTCATCTTTGATTTTGATGCAGGGTTCACAGCAGTGGAACTGAATGGCATCAAAGGTTACTATTTCTAACCATCTGTGCTTTTTCTCGCTCAATAATCCGCTTCGGCTGTCCATAAAAGCCAACAGGACCTTGAAATACTGCAGGATTTCCGAGATGGTAATTTTTCCAGTCATAGACTGAGCGCTTCCTTGCAGGCGTGTTGTCTAACTTGCAAAGTGGTTGATGGATTCACTGGCTCTTGTTCTTGTTCTATATAGTCCTAACTATTTTCGCGACATTCGATATTAACTCTATATGAAGAGTGTTATGCTAACTCCCAGGTTCTATTAATCATCACTAAGTCTAGATTGCTAACTTGCTCATACAAAGGTTCATTATTAATCACAAAGAGTGCTAAATATGCAGAATATTGAGTTCTAAATCATATAAGAGTTGAAATAACAAAGCGTTTCACAGCGTTGAAAGCTATTAACTCTATTGACAAGAAATCCTAAACTCATTTATGCATTAGGAGGGTTCTGATGACAACGCGAAGTCCGGCAAGATGTCAAAGTTTAGGATTTGTTTTGTTCTATATATCCTAAGCGAATGGAAATAATACTCTAAGATGAAAGAGTAATCAATTCTGTTTCATTGGGTAGCTTCCTTTGACCATAACAGTCATTTTGTCACAAAAGAAATATGAATTCAAACCACCGGCACCGAGAAACGACTTACGCCGACCCAGAAATCATAAACTCATTTATGCAGGAGGGTTCTGATGACGAAGAAGATGCTGTTAGATATTTTGACAGGGTTGAATGGAATGCAGACAGTGACAGCGACAAGAGGAATTTGGATGTTTTACCCGATGATTAAGACGATGGAAGTGGTGCCAACAATATAACAAGAGAAGTTAGTGTGGGACAGACCTGACTCAAGTGTACCAAGTGCTGGTACCAGCTCTGGTTCTAGATCTAGCGATGAGGAATCTAATTCCCCTAGTTAAGATCTAGATTTAAATCTTGTAGATATAGATCTACCTGAGCATGACGACGGAGATAAAGAATATATGCACGACTGGTGCAAAAACTTAGATAATTTCCCTTTAGACCCTCCGTTCACCGGCAGCAGTGGCTTCCAGGCTGAAATGACTGATGAAGAGATAGCATCTCTACATTTTTACCTCTACATTTTTACTCCTCTTTGTGACATCAGAGATAGTGAAACTCTTCAAGTCTGAAACAAAATAAATAGGCTCAGAAGCATTATTCAGAAAAGTACAATCGAATCGAATCTCTCCCCGTTCAATCTACCGTACTTGGAGACCGCCATTCTTCTCCACATGGGCTCGTGAAGAAGAATCTGATTATGGATTACTGGAGCACGGACATCACCATCACAACACCTTTCACGTCACAGGTGATGGAGCGTGAAAGATTCCAATCCATCCTCAGTTTTTCCACATCAGTGACAATGTCACATTTATTGCAAGAGGCCAGCCAGAACATGATCCACTGCACAAAGTACGCCCACTATTTCGAAAGGTAATTTTTTCTTATTCCAGAAATTACATCTAAATGCCTCATTTTTTCTTCTTTCCTTACATTTCCTGAACTGTGCTTTTTCCTTTCCTTATTTATATACCTCCTCGTCCTTACTCTCATTATCTGTACCATTATCGATCAACAAATTATCAATAAATAAATTACAAAAGGTGGCATATGATTTTCTTTCTTTATGTATTTATAATGATGATGATAATAATAATAATAATAATAATAATAATAATAATAATAATAATAATAATAATAATAATAATAATAATAATAATAATAATATTAATAATAATAATAATAATAATGTTACTATTACTTCACTATAAAATATTATAACATTATTCACTTACGTAATGCATTTTATATACATATACTTCTTTCTGTGGCAACATATGGCACTAAATATAATTGATTGGAAAATAAATTTTAAAAATCACTGCATGAAATTATAATAAAGACATGAGAAAAGAAAGAAAAATTGTTATAAAATCATGACCCACGATATAACACACAATTTTATTTTTCCCTTTTCCCTTTGTCCCTCCCTAAGGCATTTACATCCGTCTACCAGCTGCAGCAAAACATCTGCATCGATGAAGCTCTCCTGTTCATGTCGTGGGAGGTCTCACATGAGGGTGTACATGAAAGACAAGCCTGTCAAGTGGGGGAATCAAGCTGTACCAGCTGTGTGAAAGCGGCACGGCTACGTTTGGGATTTTGAGATCACGGCTCATGAACCCACCGTTAGCAATAGGCCATTCGACGTCTGTCATCGCCTTGTTGGTTCCCTTTGCAAATGTTGGCCACACCCTATTTGTGGACAATCATTATTGAAATCCGAACTCTGCGATACTTTAGCAGCTAAGGATACAATGGTTGTCGGGCGGTTCGAGCCAATAGGATCAGCCTACCCAAGGATTTAATGACCCAAGTCATGAACAAGGGGGACATCGACTTCCGCAGGAAAAATCAACTCGTAGCTCTGCGATGGAAGTACAAAAGGGATGCAACAACACCCTACACAAATAGAAACAAAACTGTAACCAACAGCTGTTGTGGACTACACAAAAAACATGTGTGGAGTTGATCTGAATGATCAGCTCTTATCATACATGCCAATCCACAGAAAAACAGTGAATTGGTGGAAGAAGTCGGCCTTCCATCTCCTGACCTTATGTTTCATCCAGGCCCATATCCTTCATAACAAGGCCAGGAGAATGCGGCAACAAAAGGTCTGGAAGTTGGAGAAATTTGTGAGGACACTCTGCCTTTCTCTAGCGAAAAAGGAAGATCTCTCTGAGATCCAGGGCCACGTCCCGAAATAAGCGACAATGTCCCGCCTATTTGGTCGCCATTTTCCAGCTGCTTTTGATGATGAAGGTGGGAAGAAAAGAGGCACTCTGCATTGTCTGCTACGCAAAGATGGCTAAATCTGGAGCTAGCAGACACGAGCTAAAAAAACAAGGCTCCAAAAACACACTATAAATGTGGACTTTGTAAAAGTCATTGTACGTATATCCATGTTTTGAGAAATACCACACAAAAGATGACTATACACAATAAATTATGTTCTAATTCTATGATAACATCTTTGTCCCTTTGTCAGGTGAGAATTAAGGATTTGTTTTTATGAATTTGTTGATGTTATGTGACTTTTTGTGTTTGTGATGTGTGTCCCAAAAAAAGTTGAAATGCTTAAAAACTACCCATTTTTGAAAACTTATAAGATAATTTCCTTTCAATATTTTGTAATGAAACTTGTTCAGAATAAAGATCGACTCTTGATTTATCAGATACAACAAACTGAGTCACAATAATAATATAATGTTGAAAAAAAAAGAAGTTGTGAATTTTCAAAAATGGCGAGAAATCATGCGTATCCAGGGACCGCAGCGGATTAATACCTGCATTGAGTTAACTAAAGAAGTGTTGTAAACTTGTCATTGACATGTTAACCATAAAGAAGTGTTAATTGCTACATGTTCTATTAGCAATAAAGGAGTGTTAACTTGCTACATGTTCTATTAGCAATAAAAGGTTAACTTGACATGTTCTATTAGTAAAGAAGTGTTAACTTGCTACATGTTCTATTAGCAATAAAGTGTTAACTTGCTACATGTTCTATTAAAAAAAGGAGTGTTAACTTTCCCAAGGTTCTATGAGCCTTAAATGAGTGTTAACTTGCTACAGCTTCTGTTAGCCACAAAGGAGTGTTAACTTTCTACAGCTTCTGTTAATCATAAAGGAGTGTTAACTTTCTACATATTATATTAGCCATAAAGGAGTGTTAACTTTCTACAGGTTCTATTAGCCATAAAGGAGTTTTAACTTTCTACAGCTTCTATTAGCAATAAATGAGTGTTAACACTACAGGTTCTATTCTATTAGCAATAAAGGAGTGTTAACTTTCTACAGCTTCTTCTATTAGCAATAAAATGAGTGTTAACACTTTCTATTAATAACATGTTAACTTTCTATAGGTTATATTAGCCATAAAGGAGTGTAGACTTGCTGTAAAGTAGTTTCCAGGTTCTACTAGCTGTAAAAGAGTTTAAAATGGCTACAAGTTCTATTAACCCTAAAAGAGCTTAAACTTGCTACAAGTTATGTAAGCCATAAATTAGTGTAAAATTTGCTGTAAACTTGCTACAACTTTTATTAGACATAAAGGAACGTAAACTTGCTTTTATTTCTATTAGCCATAAATAAATGTAAACGTGCTCCACTTTCAATTATTCATAAAGAAATGTAAACTTGCTACAGCTTTTTATTAACCATAAAGAAGTGTAAACTTTCTTCAAATTCTACAGTAAAGGTTTAATCTTGCTATAGGTTTTACCATAAAGAAGTTTAAACTTTTAACAAGTTCTACTGTGAAGGAGTTTAATATTGCTACAGGTTGTACCATAAAGGAGTATAGACTTGCTACAAGTTCTATTAGCAGCAAAAGGAATTTAAACTTTGCATGGAGTTGTAAGTTTCCTGTCTGAAGTATAATCATAGATATCTTTATACTTTGGAGTTACGTTTTTGTATATTCATCAGAGCAATGCATGTACACTGATGGCAAAGCATATGACATATATGAGACATGGAAGGATGGCTGCCAGCTTTGTCAGTGTCTCCTCCCTGCTGGCAATCAGTACGGTGTACCAGAACGTGGGTTTGGTTTTTCATTGCAAGATCTTGTTACTCTGACATACCTGTGTTTTGTGTCTTGCATACCATGCATGGGTGTGTGGCATCGGTGTCCAAGTGGTTAGGCTCCCAAGGTCTCGGGTTCAAATCCTGGCAACGCTAGGCCCGACGTTGTGTACCTTGAGAAAGACACTCAACACGCATCTTCCCATGGAGCTGGAGCTTATCCTGGTTTGTATAGCTTGAAGCTGAACGGATGATAATAATTACATCCTGGACTGGACGCTAGTCTGATGCATATGTTTACTCCCAAGCTAGTGCTTGTACCCATTTGCACCTGGGTCTAGTGAAGAAAATGTGAGTTAAGTGTCTTTCCCATGGAATACAATATTGGGCCTGGCTTTGTCAGGATCCGATCCCAGGACCTCATTATCCCAGGACCTCATGATCCCAAGTCCGGCAGCCTAACCACTCAACCACCGACGCCACTACTTTTTCTAACCTGTGCCATTTGTTTATTGGGTGATAATAGAAGGCTATTAAGGGGAGGGGAGAGGGCGGGGGCTCCTAAAGTGATTTAGTTTGCTTTTGAGTTTATGATTTTGCTTTTAGTATGTACATGAGTAACTGTCAAAAGTACAGTCATCCTATATCATTGACATGTTTGTAGCGTCCTTGTTTGCCATAAAAACG
The DNA here is from genome assembly GCA_037039925.1 of Doris montereyensis. Taxonomy (NCBI): domain Eukaryota; kingdom Metazoa; phylum Mollusca; class Gastropoda; order Nudibranchia; family Dorididae; genus Doris; species Doris montereyensis. Next base: position 104,015 of record JAXRKP010001549.1, on the reverse strand, counting down.
GCCGCCATCTTGGATTTTGACAGAATTTTCAAAATCTATCTCCTCCCATAGCTATGAATAAAATCACTGAAAACCAAGTGCAGATCATCTTTCCATTCAATATTTAAAGAGCAACGTCAGTTTTTTAAATATTTTGTAAAGTTGTTTTTTTATGAATTTTTGAAAATACTGTATATTTTGAATGTACAAAAACGGCATTTTTATTACAAAAATAAATAATTCTTAAATGGTTTGCAAGATATAAAAAATTAACATTGACAAGGGGAACCTGTGTGCCAAATGTAATACAAATCGTTAGGTAAATGGCGGAGAAAGATAGAATTTTAGTGTGAAAAAACTACGTTTCGACAAACATGCAAGTAAAAAATTAAAGAAAATAACACAAAACAAATGCTTCAGACGGATTTCCCTTGTTGTAGCAGCCCCTTACTCTTTCAAAAGTCTCTGACATTGTTACTAATGTAAAGAGGATTATAAATCTAAGTTTAGATGTGCACTGTTGTGAAAACAGACGTCAAATTGACCAGTTTATTGTGTTTTTCCTCTATATCCTATGCTTGTGCGCGTGTTTACATCCACACTGTCGCACAACGCCTCTTACATCACACAGCAATGGGCCGAGAAGCAACACACGGTGTCGGTATAAAACCTGGACACCTCCATGTTGCCACATCTGGCAATTAGTCACCAATATACGGGTTTTTACTGCCATCTTCTCCAGTCAGTGTTAGGGTAATTTACATTAAAATTTTGACTGTTTTTACCTACCCTCGCCTGCAAAATATGTTGTAAAACAAATTATACGTCATATGGACATTTTTCTGCCATAAACTTGTCGATAAATAATCGTTCTACCCGAATATGCACAGAACAGAAAATCAACCTTTTGGTCCCAAACTCGTCCAGTCCAATTGCCCCCCACCTCCCCTCCTCCTCATGACATAATGTACTCTTCAACAGTAGGCTAGATTTGTTAAATAAGCATGACATAATGTACTCTTCAACAGTAGGCTAGATTTGTTACAATAAGCATGACATGATGTACTCTTCAACAATGGGCTAGACTTGTTACAATAAGCATGACATAATGTACTCTTCAACAATGGGCTAGACTTGTTACAATAAGCATGACATAATGTACTCTTCAACAGTGGGCTAGACTTGTTACAATAAGCATGACATAATGCACTCTTCAACAATGGGCTAGACTTGTTACAATAAGCATGACATAATGTACTCTTCAACAATGGGCTAGATTTGTTACATAATGTACTCTTCAGCATGACATAATGTAATGTACTCTTCAACAGTGGGCTAGACTTGTTACAATAAGCATGACATAATGTACTCTTCAACAGTGGGCTAGACTTGTTACAATAAGCATGACATAATGTACTCTTCAACAATGGGCTAGATTTGTTACAATAAGCATGACATAATGTACTCTTCAACAATGGGCTAGACTTGTTACAATAAGCATGACATAATGTACTCTTCAACAATGGGCTAGACTTGTTACAATAAGCATGACATAATGTACTCTTCAACAGTAGTCTAGACTTGTTACAATAAGCATGACATAATGTACTCTTCAACAATGGGCTAGACTTTGTTACAATAAGCATGACATAATGTACTCTTCAACAATGGTCTAGATTTGTTACAATAAGCATGACATAATGTACTCTTCAACAATGGGCTAGATTTGTTACAGTAAGCATGACATAATGTACTCTTCAACAATGGGCTAGACTTGTTACAATAAACATGACATAATGTACTCTTCAACAATGGGCTAGATTTGTTCCAATAAGCATGACATAATGTACTCTTCAACAGTGGGCTAGACTTGTTACAATAAGCATTACATAATGTACTCTTCAACAATGGGCTATACTTGTTACAATAAACATGACATAATGTACTCTTCAACAGTGGGCTAGACTTGTTACAATAAGCATGACATAATGTACTCTTCAACAATGGGCTAGATTTGTTCCAATAAGCATGACATGAATGGAAAAAAGCCCCAATGTAAGCAGCTTGTACAGTCATAATAACATGTCATTAAGTTTGTCCTTTTGTGTGACTTGAACAGCTCAAACATTTTCTTATTATTCCATAATTACGATGCAGATGCCCGGCTTACAGAGGCCTCCCGAAATACTGCGAGCTGGTGGATGTTCCTTCCGATACCTGCTGCCAAAAAGTTGCGTGTAAGAGGAACAATACTATTCTCAAACCGATTGTTGTTGATCTAACTAAAGATCCACAGCCGACCATTGATCCCACTGACAAAACCATCATTCCTATCATCGTCCATCCAATTACCACTGGAAATGGACATCCGCCAAAAATACGTGTGACTGAGCTCAAACAACACGGAGGTGTTGGTAAGATGGATTTTTCTTTTGTTTTCACCTTTGCTTCTTTTCTTTTAAATTCTCACGCTAGGCTTATACGTCTACCTACGTCCCTGTAAGCATCAATCCTTTGTTTTGAGTGTCTCACAGGTCACACAGACGGACAAAGAGAGAGACACAGAGAGAGAGAGAGAGACAGACAAACAGAGACAGAGAGAAGAAGACGAATGGTCAGACTAACAAACAGATAGACAGACAGCTAGACAAGCATAAGAAAAAAAAAAGAAAGTTGAGACAAAGCACATAAAGCATATAATAAGGATTCTAATTCCAACACTTCCAAGACAAGTGTCTGAAATGTACTATCCCCCATAAGTAAACATCACATACCTTTCTTCTAACTTAAATCCCAGATGCCTGTGTACAGCAGTGAAATCTACAGTCCTGGACAATCGTGGACTGATGGCTGTGAGAAAAAAACCTGCACATGTGAGATTAAAGCCAGAGGACGGTGGACTTGTGTGGACATGTATGTGATCGAAAGAATAAAAATTTTCAACTTCTGAGTACTAGTAGTAGTACAGTGGAATCTCTAATTGGGAAATCACAGTGGATTGTAAGATTGTTCCATTAGCCAGGTTTCCCAATGGCCCTGGGGACCTAGGAATTTTGGTTTTTCTTCATCGGTTTTTTTAGGTACTTAAAAAGCCCTTCTGTGAGTGGTAAGATACAGAATTAAATGAACACTGTATTGTAACCACAGAACCATTCGAGAAAAACAAAGTAACATGGCATTCATCAGTGATGTCAATTACAGTCGAGTCTCGTTGGGCCGGTAGATATATAAGAACGCGTAATTAAGAATGCAAGGTGGATCATTCAAGTATCTAGTCACAAATCCATCCTGTGATTGCGAGGATAGTCAGGTAATGAAAAGCTACGCCAGCGTATGACTCTGCTTTTTAAACACCGCCCACATCAACACCGCACAAGGGCTGGCTCAACGCCTGATTTCACGCCTGATTTCACACCTGCGAAATGGATGTCTGGTGTGTCTGGCCTATGTCATTGCGAACTGGTATTTATGACATCATGTACATACTGTACTGTATAACACAGGTAGCATTAATGTAAGGGTTATAATTGACGTTTTGCTGTCACAGAGACAAAATTTGGAAAACAAATGAGTGTTGGAATATATAATTATTGGGGAAATGGAGACGATAATCAATACAAATTTGGGAAAAACTGTCACAGTTTGCCGGGGACCTTCCCGTTTTGAGAGGTAAAATATATGGAAGTTCAGTTCCCTTGAATTTCTTCCTGATTGGCCGGCTTCCCCATTCCCGGGCTCCTGATTGGAGAGGTTCCGCTGTATAGAAACATTGATAATACATCTGTTGTCCTCAACAGTACTTTTTATTTCACGTTACATACACATGTGTTAATAGTAACAATGTTTCTTTCCTATTTAACCCTCCGTTCTTTGCTTTATATGCGGCACTGGTGGCCAAGTGATTTGGCTAATGGACTTGAGATTGTCAGGTCTGAGGTTTTGCTTTATGGTAATGGCTTTTTCTATCTTGGCATAGATATATACTTTATTTTGCTTTATTGTGAAGGGTTTTTTCTATCTTGGCATAGATATATACTTTATTTTGCTTTATTGTGATAGGTTTTTTCTATCTAGGCATAGATATATACTTTATTTTGCTTTATTGTGATAGATTTTGTCTATCTAGGCATAGATATATACTTTATTTTGCTTTATTGTGATAGATTTTTTCTATCTAGGCATAGATATATACTTTTATTTTGCTTTATTGTGATAGATTTTGTCTATCTAGGCATAGATATATACTTTATTTTGCTTTATTGTGAAGGGTTTTCTATCTTGGCATAGATATATACTTTATTTTGCTTTATTGTGATAGGTTTTTTTTTTCTATCTAGGCATAGATATATACTTTATTTTGCTTTATTGTGAAGGGTTTTTTCTATCTAGGCATAGATATATACTTTATTTTGCTTTATTGTGAAGGGTTTTTTCTATCTAGGCATAGATATATACTTTATTTTGCTTTATTGTGATAGGTTTTTTCTATCTAGGCATAGATATATACTTTATTTTGCTTTAATGTGATAGATTTTTTCTATCTAGGAGTAGACTTATACTTTATTTTGCTTTATTATGATGTTGTTTTGTCTAGAGGTAGACATACGGTCTAGACCTTGAGGCCATGAATCGAACTCTAACTTTGCTAGACCAGATGTTGTGGTGTCATGTGAAAAAGTTTGTTTCTTCTCATGCCAGGGCAAATGAATTCAAGCTGTTTGGAGAGCCAAACTTGCAACTCAATAATGAGTTGTCTGTTCTACTCAAAGTTATAAAAAAATGTTAGCTATACATGCAAAGTTATGAATTCTTCCAAAGACATGAAAATGACGGAAAACCTCACATGATTTCATGAAACTGACAGATAGGTAAAAATTGTTTTGTTTAAATCAAAGCACTTGTAAATTTAGACCTAGTGATATCAATCCATGCCTGAATTCAGACTATTTATACTGATATGACAGAGTTGGGTTTTTCCCCATTCTTATTAATGGGTATGAGACCTTTCAGCTCCAAGAGAACTCTTAAAACGGATCCATACTCCTGTCTTCTCAAGCTGACGTTGGCCACAGCAAAATGCGGTATAATTTCTTTAGTAAACTGGACATCCCCATTAGTATCTTAGGTAACAAGGAGATCTTATAAATGCCAAGATTTCTTTGGCCCAATAGACACAGACGGTTTGCTGTGGATTAATTGGGGAGGGGTGGGGCTGGTCCTGGGGAATGCCATTTTTGCCGAAAATGGGACAAATCTAGTATATCATACTCAGTTCATTCCCGTCACAATGATTTCATAAAGAAGCTCAGTATTGATTCTTTGAATTTATACAATTTGTTTAGAAACGATTCAGGCCTATCTTTCAACACAGCTAGTACTCGATAAAAGCCAGAAATATTATCTAAAGTACTGCAAGTTGGTTCTCACTGATTGTCACAATGATATACGCTATCCAAGCAAAAATCTTTTGATGATCTATTGCCTTAGATCGTCTGGAAAATATATATTCACGCATTTATTTTCAAAGGCACCATCTCCAAATGAGTAAAAATAAAGGTGCTGGTGCGCTTGAAACAGTGTCGACAAAAAAACGACATATTTCAACTCAGCACACATGTCCATTACACCTATATATAAGTAAGATTGATACGAACAAAAGGAAAATCGTTAATTTCAAGACCCCCTCCCTCCTCCCCTCCCTCCTCCCTCCTTAAACTATGGATCTTAGTCATTTTGAGCTGACATCCTAGGTAGGTCTGGCAATAGGGTACAAGGAAGCTGCAGTTAGAGAGTCTTCAGGTTTGAAGATAGTATATACGTAATAATGCTTCCCTGTGTTTGAGAAGGGGAGCCACTCGTTAATTTGATGCTGATTTTGATTATAAAAGACAGGGTTGTCTTTCTTAATCTTTATCAAAGTAATATTGTTCTCTCAATGTGTAGGTGTGGAAAGATTCCACCCCTACCTTCCTACTGTTACCAAGTGAAAGTTCCTGGACAATGTTGCTCCAACCTTGTATGTAATATTCCTGATATTGGAAAGTATGTCCCTGTGACGATTGTGAAACGAATAATTCCTGGCGAATACCTAAGGTAAGAAGTGACACATTTTTTAGTTTTTACGTCTTCAACATTCTGATATCTGATTTAGTATTCTTATAGGAATAGTATATTTTCTTCTTTTTTTTAATGTAAGGGTTGTCTGTGTTTTTAGAGTAGGACAAGGTGTTGTCTGTGTTTTAGAGTAGGACAAGGGGTTGTCTGTGTTTTTAGAGTAGGACAAAAGGGGTTGTCTGTGTTTTTAGAGTAGGACAAGGGGTTGTCTGTGTTTTTTAGAAGTAGGACAAGGGGTTGTCTGTGTTTTTAAGTAGTTGTCTGTATGTTTTTAGACAAGGGGTTGTCTGTATGTTTTTAGAATAGGACAAGGGGTTGTCTATGTGTTTTAGAGTAGGACAAGGGGTTGTCTGTGTGTTTTTAGAGTAGGACAAGGGGTTGTCTATGTGTTTTTAGAGTAGGACAAGGGGTTGTCTGTGTTTTTAAGTAGGACAAGGGGTTTCTGTGTTTTAAGAGTAGGACAAGGGGTTGTTTTGTGTTTTAAGTAGGACAAAAAGTTATCTGTGTTTTAGTAGGGCAGGGGTTGTTTGGCTTATTTAGGACAAGGGGTTGTTTGTGTTTTTAGAGAAGGACTAGGACAAAGGACTAGTTATCTGTGTTTTTGGGTTATTTAGAGTAGGACAAGAGGTTGTCTGTGTTTTAAGAGTAGGACAAGGGGTTGTTTGTGTTTTAAGTTATCTGTAGGACAAGAAGTTTGGCTTATTTAGTGGGGTTGTTTGGGTTATTTAGAGTAGGGCAAGGGGTTGTTTGTTATTTAGAAGGACTGTTGTTTGGGTTATTTAGAGTAAGACAAGACATTGTTTGGGTTATTTAGAGAAGGACAAGGGGTTGTTTGGGTTATTTAGAGTAGGATTTAGTGTAGGACAAGGGGTTGTTTGGGTTATTTAGAGTAGGACAAGGGGTTGTTTGGGTTATTTAGTGGGACAAAGGGGTTGTTTGGGTTACTTAGTTTGTTTGGGTTATTTAAAGGAAATTTAAAGGACAGGGGTTTGTTATTTAGTTTGTTTGGGTTAAGAGTTGTCTGTGGGTTTTTAGTTGACAAGGGATTGTTTGTGTTATTAAGTGTAGGACAAGACATTGTTTGGATTATTTAGTGTAGGACAAGGGGTTGTTTGGGTTATTTAGGACAAAGGGTTGTTTGGGTTATTTAGTATAGGACAAGGGGTTGTTTGGATTATTTAGTGTAGGACAAGGGTTGTTTGTGTTATTTAGTGTAGGACAAGGGGTTGTTTGTGTTACTTAGTGGGGTTGTTTGTGTTACTTAGTGTAGGACAAGACATTGTTTGTGTTACTTAGTGTAGGACAAGGGGTTGTTTGGGTTACTTAGTGTAGGACAAGGGTGTTGTTTGGACAAGGGGTTGTTATTTAGTGTAGGACAAGACATTGTTTGTGTTACTTAGTGTAGGACAAGGGGTTGTTTGGAGTTTCGTGTAGGACAAGGGGTTGTTTGGGTTATTTGTAGGACAAGAACATTGTTTGTGATTACTAGACAAGGGGTTGTTTGGGTTATTTAGAGTAGGACAAGACATTGTTTGGGTTACTTAGTGTAGGACAGGGGTTGTTTGGGTTACTTAGTTATTTGTTTTGGGTTACTTAGTGTAGGACAAGGGGTTGTTTGGATTATTTAGGTAAGGAGTTGTTTGGATTATTTAGAGTAGGACAAGACATTGTTTGGTTATTTAGAGTAGGACAAGGGTTGTTTGGATTATTTAGAGTAGGACAAGACATTGTTTGGGTTATTTAGAGTAGGACAAGGGTTGTTTGGGTTATTTAGAGTAGGACAAGGGGTTGTTTGGATTATTTAGTGTAGGACAAGGGGTTGTTTGGGTTATTAAGACAAGGGGTTGTTTAGAGTAAGACAAGGGGTTGTTTGGATTATTTAGAGTAGGACAAGGGGTTGTTTGGATTATTTAGAGTAGGACAAGGGGTGGTTTGGGTTACTTAGTGTAGGACAAGACATTGTTTGGGTTACTTAGTTTGTTTTGGGTTACTTAGTGTAGGACAAGACATGTTTGTTTACTTAGGAGGACAAGGGGTTGTTTGGGGTTACTTAGTGTAGGACAAGGGGTTGTTTGGATTATTTAGTGTAGGACAAGACATTGTTTGGATTACTAAGTGTAGGACAAGGGGTTGTTTGGGTTACTTAAGTGTAGGACAAGACATTGTTTAGGTTAGTTGTTTGGACAAGACAGGACAAGACATTGTTTTATGTTACTTAATGTAGGACAAGGGGTTGTTTGGGTTATTTAGAGTAGGACAAGGGGTTGTTTGGGTTATTTAGTGTAGGACAAGACATTGTTTGGGTTATTGTTTGGGTTATTTGTTTGTTTGGTTACTTAGTGTAGGACAAGGGTTGTTTGGGTTACTTAGTGTAGGACAAGGGGTTGTTTGGGTTATTTAGTGTAGGACAAGGGTTGTTTGGGTTACTTAGTGTAGGACAAGACATTGTTTGGGTTAGTGTAGGACAAGATTGTTTGGGTTACTTAGTGTAGGAGGACAAGGGTTGTTTGGGTTACTTAGTGTAGGACAAGGGGTTGTTTGTGTTACTTAGTGTAGGACAAGGGTTGTTTGGGTTACTTAGTGTAGGACAAGACATTGTTTGGGTTACTTAGTGTAGGACAAGACATTGTTTGGGTTACTTAGTGTTGTTTGGGTTTAGTGTAGGACAAGACATTGTTTGGGTTACTTAGTGTAGGACAAGACATTGTTTGGGTTACTTAGTGTAGGACAAGACATTGTTTGGGTTACTTAGTGTAGGACAAGACATTGTTTGGGTTACTTAGTGTAGGACAAGGGGTTGTTTGGGTTACTTAGTGTAGGACAAGACATTGTTTGGGTTACTTAGTTAGGACAAGACATTAGTGTAGGACAAGGGGTTGTTTGGGTTACTTAGTGTAGGACAAGACATTGTTTGGGTTACTTAGTGTAGGACAAGACATTGTTTGGGTTACTTAGGAGGACAAGGGGTTGTTTGGGTTACTTAGTGTAGGACAAGGGGTTGTTTGGGTTACTTAGTGTAGGACAAGGCATTGTTTGGGTTACTTAGACAAGACATTGTTTGGGTTACTTAGTGTAGGACAAGACATTGTTTGGGTTACTTAGTGGACAAGGGTTGTTTGGGTTACTTAGTGTAGGACAAGACATTGTTTGGGTTACTTAGTGTAGGACAAGGGGTTGTTTGGGTTATTTAGTGTAGGACAAGGGGTTGTTTGGGTTACTTAGTGTAGGACAAGGGGTTGTTTGGGTTACTTAGTGTAGGACAAGACATTGTTTGGGTTATTTAGTGTAGGACAAGGGGTTTGTTTGGGTTACTTAGTGTAGGACAAGGGGTTGTTTGGGTTATTTAGTGTAGGACAAGACATTGTTTGGGTTACTTAGTGTAGGACAAGGGGTTGTTTGGGTTACTTAGTGTAGGACAAGGGGTTGTTTGGGTTACTTAGTGTAGGACAAGACATTGTTTGGGTTACTTAGTGTAGGACAAGACATTGTTTGGGTTACTTAGTGTAGGACAAGACATTGTTTGGGTTACTTAGTGTAGGACAAGGGGTTGTTTGGGTTACTTAGTGTAGGACAAGGGGTTGTTTGGACAAGGTTACTTAGTGTAGGACAAGGGGTTGTTTGGGTTACTTAGTGTAGGACAAGACATTGTTTGGGTTACTTAGTGTAGGACAAGACATTGTTTGGGTTATTTAGTGTAGGACAAGGGGTTGTTTGGGTTAGGACAAGGGTTGTTTGGGTTATTTAGTGTAGGACAAGGGGTTGTTTGGGTTACTTAGTGTAGGACAAGGGGTTGTTTGGGTTATTTAGTGTAGGACAAGGGGTTGTTTGGGTTACTTAGTGTAGGACAAGACATTGTTTAAGTTACAGAGTGTTGTTTGGGTTACTTAGGACAAGACATTGTTTGGACAAGGACAAGGGGTTGTTTGGGTTACTTAGGACAAGACATTGTTTGGGTTAGGACAAGACATTGTTTGGGTTACTTAGTGTAGGACAAGACATTGTTTGGGTTACTTAGTGTAGGACAAGACATTGTTTGGGTTACTTAGTGTAGGACAAGACATTGTTTGGGTTACTTAGGACAAGACATTGTTTGGGTTACTTAGTGTAGGACAAGGGGTTGTTTGGGTTACTTAGTGTAGGACAAGACATTGTTTGGGTTACTTAGTGTTGTTTGGGTTAGTGAGGACAAGACATTGTTTGGGTTACTTAGTATAGGACAAGACATTGTTTGGGTTACTTAGTGTAGGACAAGGGGTTGTTTGGGTTACTTAGTGTAGGACAAGGGGGTTGTTTGGGTTACTTAGTGTAGGACAAGACATTGTTTGGGTTACTTAGTGTTTGGTTACTTAGTGTAGGACAAGACATTGTTTGGGTTACTTAGTGTAGGACAAGACATTGTTTGGGTTACTTAGTGTAGGACAAGACATTGTTTGGGTTACTTAGTGTTTGGACAAGGACATTGTTTGGGTTACTTAGTGTAGGACAAGGTTTGGGTTGTTTTGTTTGGTTACTTAGTGTGGGAGGACAAGGGACAAGTTGTTTGGGTTACTTAAAGACATTGTTTGGGTTACTTGGGGTTGTTTGGGTTACTTAGTGTGGGACAAGGGGTTGTTTGGGTTACTTAGTGTAGGGTAGATTGTACACTAGGACAAGGCGCTGTCAGGGTTGTTTTTAGAATAAGAAAAATGGCTTGTCTGGATCTTTTAAAGAAAGGCAATGAGTTGTATATCTTTTTTGCATAGACTGGAAAAACAGAGATAGGACAAGATAGCACTAGGTTTTTGATTCACTGCATTTACTGTAGACATGTTTGCGTTAGATTGCGTTATGTTTAGTTTGTATTATAATTTATCATTTAGAAAGCATTTAGATATCCCTAAACAAATTTCTATCAGATAGGTGTTTTGCACATTTTGTCTTATTAAATTAGGATTATCAGATTTTTAGTATTTTGTATCATTTGCAATTATGTTGATTCTATAGTTTGTATATTAATATATCCTTTAGAAATAAACTTCTTTTTCAACAGTTGTTTATAGAGACTATAAGCAGGTGACAAAATAGCATATATATGTATATCTTTATAACAATACTAATCTATCTTGTTTTTGTTTTCTTAGGGTAAAGTTACGCCTGTAATCACGACCAATCAGACCCTAATCCCACATACATTGTACCGGGAAAGGGCTACAGGATCACAAAGGAGCAAACCAAGCTGATTAAAGGTTAACAATGTCTGTATTTATCTTTCTGTGGGTTTGTCATATTGTAATTTTTTTTGCTTTTGAGTTAAGGTTTTTGCTTTTAGTATCTATATCAGTGACTGTCAAAATATAGTTATCCTATATCATTGAAAAGTTTATAACGTCCTTGGTTGTCAAGGAAACGGCCACCATCTTGGATTTTGATATTTTCAAAATCTTTCTCCTCACATAGTTATGAATAAAATCATACCAAAACCAGTGCAAATCATTTTTTCCATTCAATATGTAAAAAATGACATCAGATCTTTTAGATATTTTTTAAAATAATTAATTTTTTATAATTTATATCGTTTATGGCATTTTATTACCCCAAAAATGTCTTAGCAATTACGTCATATAAAAAAAACATTAGCCATTTTATTAAAATTGATGAGAAAACATGTGTGCTAAATATTATACAAATCGTTGTAAAATGACGAAAAGAATATATATTTAGTGAGGAAACAACTACATTTCGAGCAAAATGTGAGCAAAGAAATCAAAAGAAAATAACACAAAAAAGACACTTCAGACGGATCGCCCTTCTAGTAGCAGCCCCCTTACTCTTTTCAGTGTCTGACAATGTTACTAATGTAAAGAGGATTGTAAATCCAGGTTAAAAAGTGAACTATTGTGAAAACAAAAACGTCATAATGACCATTTTTTTTGTTTTATTCTCTATTCCTTTACTTGTCCATGTCATCACCCGAATATTTGACCTCCACCTCTTACATCACAAAAAGAGCACAAAACTACCAACCATGCTAACTACACTTGTAGAAAGAATATGAACAAAAGAAAGATACAGTGCCTACCAGCAGCACATGCAAACTGCTCACATCTCTGAAGAGTATTAGATACTTCTGACAACTTTGACACTAAACAGGCACACATACACACTCACATATATTACATAGACAGACAGACAGATAGATAGATAGATAGATAAATAGATAAAGTGATGGATATAGATAGACATGTTTGCTGTAATTCCTGATTATTATTAACCCTTTGTGTCTGTAATTTTTCAGACCGCTGCATAAGGGATAACAGGGCATACATGTCAGGAGACACATGGAATGAAGGCTGTGATACTCTTTGTCGGTGCCTTGATGAAAATTCTGGTTTCTTTGAATGTAAATCCTTGTAAGTAACACGCTCCACTGCTGTTATTGAATTGAATTGAATGCATTGTTGTATCCATGAAGGGAAATTTGTTTTTGTTAAAGGAAACAAACTAAGGGAGATAGGAAAAGAACAGCATGGTGGAAGAAGAATATCAAGGCTAAGGTCAAAGAAAAGAAGGATGCCTGGAAGAATTACTTGCAAACAAAGAGACCAGAGGATAGCATAGATTACGGAATAAAAGAACTATCGCCAAAGAGTAAGTTAGGAAAGCAAAACAGGAACAATGGGAAGAGTTTGGACAAAGACTTAGAAAGCTATCAAGGAAATCAATCGAAGAACATGAGAAAGACCAAAGCATGCCCAATACGACAAATTGAGAATGCCAAAGGAAAAATAAATAAAGAAGACAGCCAAATCATGGAAACATGGAGAAAGCATTTTCACCAATTACATAATCCCGCCAGAACGTATGAAACAAGGAGTAAAGATCAATTAGTAAGAGTAACAAGTAATCCAGAGGAGACAGCTGAAGATGTAGACATATCAATGGAAGAAATCCAAACAGCTTTAATAAGAAAAGTGAAATTAGGAAAAGCCCCAGGAGCAGATCAAATTTATCCAGAAATGATTAAAAACCAAGGGAGAGAAGCAGACAAACTACTACATGCAATATGCCAACAAGCATGGAAGTCCAAACAGGTGCCAAATGACTGGGAAAAGGGAACAGTAGTACCAATACATAAGAAAGGATCAACTATGGAATGCTCAAACTATAGAGGGATATCACTACTTAACGTTCCAGGAAAAGTATATGCCAGGATACTGGAAATGAGTCTAAGGAAAAAGAAGGGGATCAGATTGAAGAGTATCAGAGTGGATTTAGACCATGAAGAAGTGTACAAGACCACATATTTACAATTGGATAAAATAATAGAAAAATCCTTGAGAGAAACATTGACCTGTATCTGTGTTTTATTGACTTAGAAAAGGCATTTGACACTGTGAGGAGGGACGAACTGTGGCATTCCTTAAAAGAACACAATGTAAAGCAAAATTTAATAGAAGCCATTAAAAGTTTTTACAATAAATCAATATGTGCAGTGAAAGTAGCTGGAAACATATCTGAAGAATTTGATGTAGATATAGGAGTAACACAGAGTTGTGTCCTAAGTCCTCTTTTGTTTGTCACATTTATGGATTCATTTACAAAGGCATCCTCAAAAATGAAGAAAATGAATGTAGGTATGTGGAAGCTCAAACCAGTAAAGGTATCAATGCTTTCATTTGCCGATGATTTAGTTCTGTTTGGAAAATCAGAAAGGGACCTTCAGTCGAATATCAACATTATGAACAATGAACTAAATAAAGAGGAATGAGAGTAAATGCAAAGAAAACCAAAACAATGCTAGTAACTATGGAAGCTAAAACACAAAATCTTAAATGGGGCAGGGAGAATTTATAACAAGTTCAAAGCTAAAATTACCTAAGAGTAATGATTAACTCAGAAGGAAAACTAAAAGAAGAAATCAGCCAGAGAATCCAAAAGGCAAGTGCAATATATAACCATCTAGGAAAGGCATTTGTAGGTATGCAAGAATTGTCAACAAAAACCAATACAGTTTATTGTCCTACTCTCCTCTATGGCAGCGAAACCTCGACCTTAGACAGTAGAGAATACAGTAGAGTACAGGCAGCTGAAATGAAATATCTAAGAAGAGTAGTAGGGAAAACTAAAAGGGACAAAATCAGAAACACAACAATAAGAGATCAAACCAAAGCACATGGCACAAAAACTAAGATAGAAACAAATCAATTGAGATGGTTTGGGCATGTAAACAGAATGAATGACAATAGAATAGCTAAATCAGTATACAGTGCTAAAGCCCAAGGTAAAAGACCAAAAGGCAGACTCTAAGAAAGTGGGAAAAAGATATAAAGAGGCATTGAAGCATAGAAATTTAACTTCTTTGGAAGGAAATAGAAAATGCCAAGACAGGGCATCCTGGAGAATGTTCATATCGGGCATCTGAACCCATACACCGAAAGTTTGTGTATGACAGTGGCCGAAGGGTTAGGCTGCCGGACTGGGGATCCTTAGTTCCCGGGTTCGTTCCTAACAAAAGTTCCATCCGACGTTGTGTTCCTTGGGAAAGACACTTAACACACATTTTCCCCAATCTACCCAAGTGAAAATGAGTACAAGCACCAGCTTGGGAGTAAAACCCCTGTGTCAGTCTAACGTTCTGTTCGGGGAGGTAATTATTGTCACCTGTTTCGACCACGCCATTGAAACTGGGATAAGCTCCACATCTGGGCCATGATGTCCTTGGAGGAACTTTACTACCTCTTAACATAGCTTGATTTTCCTATGATCATAACCATAGCTTGATTTTCCTATGATCATAACCATAGCTTGATTTTCCTATGATCATAACCATAGCTTGATTTTCCTATGATCATAACCATAGCTTGATTTTCCTATGATCTTAACCATAGTTTGATTTTTCTATGATTTTATCAATGCTCTTTTGTTTTAGGTTGTTTTTATTTTCCAACATGGAATGACAGCTACTATAATCAATGCAATAGTTGCTCAAATTAAATTCAATTCAAATTGCTCCAACAGATGTCCATCCTTTAGCATGCCAAGCCCAAGGTGTATTCTCACTACCACCAGGGATCAGTGCTGCCGCCAGGCTTTATGCAACGACCCCGACACAGGCCTGACCTACAACCCAATCACTCATCCACGAGAGAATGATCACATTTTACGCCATCTATGACCCTAGAACTGCAGGTTTCAGACCTGGCTACAATCCTAGTGGATTGACGTCTGAATTCCGTAAGATGTTAATTGTTCTTTCAGCAGCTAGATGTATGCACTAGCTAGCTTTCAGAAATATGTTTTCCAGATTTGCCTCAAGCAAATTTAATTAGTTTTCTATTTGTTCAATTTCCAGTCCGGGGCAAAGTTTTTCTGACCCTCATGTCGATCCTGTAGCAAAATGGGTCAAGCAAATGGGTCAATAGGTCTATCCAGACTCGGGGAAAGTAAAGGTGGCGTGGAAAGAAACTGCAAAATAATAAATAATAATAAATGGGACTTATATATAACGCTTACCTCGTACAAAACAGGCTCTAAGCACTTTAGAACTACCACACTAAGCTGTAAGAAAAATCAGGGACTCTACTCCCTGATTCTCCTACACTCAGCTCTGGGTATGGAGCTTACTTTACTGTTTTACTTTACTGTTTCACTTTACTGTTTTACTGTGCTGCGTGTTCAATTTTCAAAGATTTCAGTATATCGTATTTATAGTCCCTCTTTTAAAGGGGCATGTGATTGATTATTATTGGGATTAAGTGAATAACATGAATTTTCCTTTTCTGTTTTGTTTAAAGGCTCTTCTTCTGATTGAATGCTTTTGTCAATGTAATTCAATGAATATCCTGTTAAGTTGTTTCAATGGTAAATGTAGGGGGGGGTGGGGTGTGCGGCGGCCCTAAAAAACATCAGGTGAACCTACAACCCAAGAGGAGGGGTATCCTGTTTGTGTTTGGGAAATGAAAAGATTTTCTCAGTTGTGTGTTTCATGGTAGGTATATTTATCTCATGATGCTGAAACCTCACTGGATCAGTGTGATTGTTCACCTATTTCTCTTTAAATCGTATCGCCCTGCCCTGAAGAGGAAAAGGAGACAGTCCTGTTTTCCAGGGTTTTCATGAAATGAAAGATTTTCTCAGTTGTTCCATACGTGTGTCCAATAAATGTAGCAATGACTATGGTGAAAAGGTACATCAAGCAAATTTATCTCATTTCTGATGCTGAAACCTCAGTAATTACTGGGAAATATGTCAGTAGAAACTTTTTGTCATTGTTCCACGGCATCTCAGTTTCTCTTATCTAAAGAGTTGGTGGGTGCGTATTCAACATCATTCCTTTCTCTCTCTCTCTCTCTCTCTCTCTCTCTCTCTCTCTCTCTCTCTCTCTCTCTCTCTCTCTCTCTCTCTCTCTCTCTCTCTCTCTCTCTCTCTCTCTCTCTCTCTCTC
>JAXRKP010001549.1:32500-85000 GCA_037039925.1 Doris montereyensis | reverse complement strand
TCTATTTTTTTATTATTTTGATCAATGTATTTTCACGCAAATAGGTTGCCTGATGTTTGTGTGAAAACAAAAGATTGATCAGATGCTTTTTTCAATGTGTGAGATTAAAATTTTCTGTATGATTATACAATATTTTTTAAAAATTAGTTAAATGAAAATTACCCATGCAACCAATATCCCATCTGATAAAATTTACAGATTGTATCAAAAAACTTGTCTGCAAATTTTGAAAGAGATTTTTTAATAAATGTGGAAGCTTATCGTGAAAATGTTTTGCAAAAAATCCAAGATTGCAGCGTTTTTCCATGGCAAACAAAGCATCAGCCAAACATAAACCCACCTATATATTTGACTCAGCACACCATGTCCATTACACCTATATATGAGTTAAATTGATATGAGCAAAAGGAAGAATTTTATTCCAGAACAGAGACATAAATTCCTGAATGAACTGGCCAAATGACGTGGTAAAAACAGAAGATTTGATTTGATCATTGTGGCGAAAGATAAACAAATTGGAAACATTTACTTCTTAAACCTGTGATTATGACATGAAATGAAATTTTCAATGGTTTGTTTGGTCTCAATACCCTTATGCCCATAGTGACCGAGGGCTAAACATTGGAATTGCAGTGTTTTTTTGTCTTCTTGTTGCTGATGAAATAAAAATGTCTTTGTCCTATCTCTTCTACTTCCTATTAGGATTTGGATTTCTATTTCATGTTCCTGTGCTTGACCTATGACAGCAGGTCTATTGCAGTAAACTTTTTATTTCATGTTCCTGTGCTTGATCTTTAACAGCAGGTCTATTGCAGTAAACTTTTCATTTCATGTTCCTGTGCTTGACCTTTAACAGTAGGTCTATTGCAGTAAAAAAATTATTTTATATTCCTCTTCTGACCTATGACAGTAGGTCTATTGTAAATAAACTTTTTATTTCATGTTTCTCTGCTTGATCTGTAACAGTAGGTCTATTGCAGTAAACTTTTTATTTCATGTTTCTCTGCTCGATCTGTAACAGTAGGTCTATTACAGTAAACGTTTTATTTCATATTCCTCTACCTGACCTATGACAGTAGGTCTATTGCAGTAAATTTTCTATTTCATGTTCCTCTGCTTGGCCTATAACAGTAGGTCTATTGCAGTAAATTTTCTATTTCATTTTCCTGTGCTTGCCCTATAACAGTAGGTCTATTGCACTAAACTTTCTCTTTCATGTTCCTCTGCTTGACCTAGCAGTAGGTCTATTGCAGTAAACTTTCTATTTCATATTCATCTGCTTGACCTACAAAGTAGGTCTATTGCAGTAAACTTTTCTTTCATGTTCCTCTGCTTGACCTTTTACAGCAGGTCTATTGCAGTAAACTTTTTTATTTCATACTCCTCTGCCTGACCTATGACAGTAGGTCTATTGCAGTAAACTTTCTATTTCATGTTCCTGTGCTTGACCTATAACAGTAGGTCTATTGCAGTAAATTTTCTATTTCATGTTCCTCTACCTGACCTATAACAGTAGGTCTATTGCAGTAAACTTTCTCTTTCATAGTCCTCTACTTGACCTATAACAGTATGTCTTTTGCAGTAAACTTTTCCTTTCATGTTCCTCTGCTTGACCTATAACAGTAGATTTATTGCAGTAAACTTTTTCTTTCATGTTCCTCTGCTTGACCTATAACAGAAGGTCTATTTCAGCGAACTTTTTCTTTCATGTTCCTCTGCTTTACCTATAACAGTAGGTTTATTGCAGTAAACTTTTCTTTATCGGTTGAAAGGAGTAGAGCGCTATGTAATGGTTTATTCTGTAAATTTATTTGTCTATTGACATACAGATGCAATACGTACTCCAATGTACCAAGCCACTGCTCTTTGGTACCACATATTGACAACTATTGCTGTCAAGAGGTCAAGTGCCCCCATAATCATAAAGTTGTTGTTCCAACCCCTTTCTACCCACCTGTATGGAATTTTACTGAAGGCGCTTGCATCGACACAAACCAAAATTGTGACAAGTATAGCATCTCATCTTGTGGCCCTAAGTTTGCAACGTGGGCCAAAGCAAACTGTCCAAGATACTGTGGATTATGCCGTAAGTATTTTCCACTGGTCACTCAGAACGAAAAATATTTACTAGTGACTGCTGCTTCAGAGCAACAATTTTGATTTCCTAAGTCAGAAAGAAAATGTTCTCATCTGTTGTAGCAAACCTAGTTTCGGGTACTGTAAGGCACCTGTTTTATAAAGATAACATAAGGCACCTGTATCATAAAGATAACATAAGGCACCTGCATCATAAAGATAATATAAGGCACCTGCATCATAAAGGTAACATAAGGCACCTGCATCATAAAGATAACATAAGGCACCTGCATCATAAAGGTAACATAAGGCACCTGCATTATAAAGGTAACATAAGGCACCTGCATCATAAAGATAACATAAGGCACCTCCATCATAAAGATAACATAAGGCACCTGCATCATAAAGGTAACATAAGGCACCTGCATCATAAAGATAACATAAGGCACCTGCATCATAAAGATAACATAAGGCCCTGTATAATAAAAAATAACATAAGGCACCTGCATTATAAAGATAACATAAGGCACCTGCATTATAAATATAACATAAGGCACCTGCATTATAAAGATAACATGAGGCACCTGCATTATAAAGATAACATAAGGCACCTGCATTATAAAGATAACATAAGACACATGCATTATAAAGATAACATAAGACACGTGCATTATAAAGATAACATAAGGCACTTGGCATTATAAAGATAACATAAGGCACCTGCATTATAAGGATAACATAAGGCACCTCTATAATAAAGATAACGTAAAGCACTTGCATTATAAAGATAACATAAGGCACCTGTATAGTAAAGATAACATAAGGCACCTGCATTGTAAAGATAGCATAAGGCACCTGTATAGTAAAGATAACATAAGGCACCTGCATTGTAAGGATAACATAAGGCACCTGCATTGTAAAGATAGCATAAGGCACCTGTAGAGTAAAGATAACATAAGGCACCTGCATTGTAAAGATAACATAAGGCACCTGCATTATAAAGATAACATAGGGCACCTGCATTATAAAGATAACATAAGGCACCTGCATTATAAAGATAACATAAGGCACCTGCATTGTAAAGATAACATAAGGCACCTGCATTATAAAGATAACATAAGGCAACTGCATTGTAAAGATAACATAAGGCACCTGCATTATAAAGATAACATAAGGCACCTGCATTATAAAGATAACATAAGGCACTTACATTATAAAGATAATGATAACATAAGGCACCTGCATTATAAAGATAACATAAGGCACTTACACTATAAAGATAACATGAGGCACCTGCATTATAAAGATAACATGTGAGGCACCTGCATTGTAAAGATAACATAAGGCATCTGCATTATAAAGAGAACATAGGGCACCTGCGTCATAAAGATAACATAAGGCACCTGCATTATAAAGATAACATAAGGCACCTGCATTATAAAGATAACATAAGGCACCTGCATTATAAAGATAACATAAGGCATCTGCATTATAAAGATAACATAAGGCATCTACATTATAAAGATAACATAAGGCACCTGCATTATAAAGATAACATAAGGCACCTGCATTATAAAGATAACATAAGGCACCTGCACTTCTAAAAACTTCTAAGAACTTCTAAAAAACTTCTAAAAACTTCTAAAAACTTCTAAAAACTTCTAAAAACTTCTAAAAACTTCTAAAAACTAAAACACTACATTTAACTTCTATATCTCGCAAACATGATCACTCACAAAACTCATACTTTTTAAACTTGAAATCATGATTACATAGAACAAGCCCAATTTTTTTTTCACGACTCTTCGAAAACTACAATTCGACTTTTTTATCGATGTAGAAAAGGCAAACGGAAAAATGGGGCGGTTTGGACAAGTTAAGGATAGGAAAGCAGGGTGTAAGAAACATTAAAATTGTGGAGTTAAAAGCAAGAAGAGATATACAGTTGAACCTGCCCAAACAGAAACTTGTCCAAAGTGGAAACCTGTCTAAAACAACATGCCCCCAATCCCCCTTAATAAATTGCTATATTTTCTACTTGTCCAAAGTGGAAACCTGTCTAAAACAACATGGCCCCCAATCCCCCCTTCATAAATTGCTATATTTTCTACTTGTCCAAAGTGGAAACCTGTCTAAAACAACATGCCCCCCAATCCCCCTTCATAAATTGCTATATTTTCTACTTGTCCAAAGTGGAAACCTGTCTAAACAACATGGCCCCCAATCCCCCTTCATAAATTGCTATATTTTCTACTTGTCCAAAGTGGAAACCTGTCTAAAACAACATGCCCCCAATCCCCCTTAATAAATTGCTATATTTTCTACTTGTCAAAAGTGGAAACCTGTCTAATGCGGAAAAGGATAGTAAAATCTGCTCCCTTACGTAATTACAGCAGTTCAATCTGTCTAATACGGAAAATTTGCCTTCAACAACAACACAAACATTCACACTTATTCTTTTGTACTTCCTTTATGCTTAGATCTCTATCATTCTAAAAACCTAAAACTGTTTGGGCTTGGCGAGTCAAAAGTATTTAACATGGTCATGTTGATTTTCTTGGTGGAGTTACTTGCCCATGGTTCCTATTCTCAACTCATTCCAACATTTGCTTTTCTAAGCAGTTCTATATGTAAGGTTTTCATTATTTTACAGGTTCCACATAGTTTTATGGTAGGCTACTTTCCACTGAGGTATCATTGGTGGCCAAGCGTTTGGGCTGCCGGACTGAGGATCATGAGGCCCCAAGTTCGAATCCTAGCAAAGCCAGGTCCAACGTTGTGTACCTTGGGAAAGACACTTAACACGCAATTTTCCCACTCTACCTAGGTGCAAATGGGTACAAGCACTAGCATGCGAGTGAAAGTGCGTCAGACTAGTGTTCTGGCCAGGAAGTGATTATTGTCACCTTAACGCAATAGAAACCAGAATAAACTCCGGCTCCATGGGCCTTAAGGGTCTTGAAGAAACTTTACTTTTTTTATTTTCCACTCAGACACCTTTTATTGAGGGAAAGAGCCTCACATTAAATTGTGATTACTGTACATTCATACATTTAAAAACATTTACAATTTAGTAGAAGCATCAACCTGAACTGTGTTGTCATTTGACCTGTTTTCATGAGTACTATTTCCCACAGCCGGCAGACCTCTGATTGCGCGTCACTGCATTGACAAAATCGATAGATGTGCCGACTATGGACAGACAGCTTGTGTTGCTTCTGACACCAATATCAGACTGTGGATGTGGGATAATTGTTACAAGACTTGTGGTTATTGTGGTGAGTTGCTTTGACATTTCTACAATCTTGTGTGGCAAGAAAATGTATTAGGGATAGAATTTGTCTTCATTTCCTTTAAAATCACAAATGGATGGCAAAGAGGAATCAGTTCTATCGTTGCAATGGATGGTTTACAATTATATCTTGTTTTAAATGATATTAGTAACTTTCTTTCTTTCTTTATCATTTCGCATTCTACCTTCCGGTGTATGGGTTTAGATGCCTGAAATGATCTGTCTCCATGCTGCCCTGTCCTGACATTTTCTGTTTCCTTCCATAAAAGTTACATTTCTTTCTTTAATGCCTCTTTTTCATCTTATTGCCATTTTCTCCGAGGTCTGTCTTTTGGTCTTTTACCTTGGGTTTTAGCACTGTATATTGATTTAGCTATTTTATTGTCCTACATAGTTGTGTAGTATGCCTGACAGGCAGCAGTGTGTTTGTTGTGCTCTTTAATTCTTAATTTTTCACTGGATATAATTCTAGCATTCCCTTTGAATTTTATATTGTGATATTTGTGAAAAATTGGTTGTCATTTTTAAATATTTTGAAAGGAGTTTTAACAGATACATTTATAACAGATTTAACTTTTCTACAATGATTTTTCAAACTTCGACCATATTACCCGTGCTGTTTGTCATCGCCATAACTCTGTTCAGTGTGCCATTTAGTAATGCACATGGTTCTTTTTTCATTTTTTTATTCAATCCACGAGGCGGTGTGGTGGACGGAGGAAGCAGAGAGTGATAAGTGTACAGCTTGGCCGTCACCCACTCTCCCAGGACACCATTGACTCTCAAAACAAATACACATCAATTCAATCTCAGGATACAGCACAAAAAACGCTACGTCACAAAGAAAGTCACATGTCTCACTATAGCCACATAGAATGTTTGTACATCATACCAACTAGGAAAACTCGAAAATCTGATACAAGAAATTAGTAAATTTAAAATACAAATACTAGGTGTTGCAGAAACGAGGTGGACAGGTGTAGGGAGAATTGAGATTGATGGACATGAAATAATCTACTCAGGAGGAGTGAAACACGAAAGAGGAGTTGGAATACTGTTTTGACAACCAGACAAGCCGATCTATTGTGGGTTTTTTGGGAATTTCCGATAGAATTCTATTAGTGAAACTTAAAGGACATTCCTTTGATTTGAATGTGATAGAAGCATATGCTCCTACAGCAGAAAGTGACAAAAGTGATATAGAACTATTCTACAAGAACTTACAGAGGGCCAAAACACAATGCAAGTCACAAGAAATCACTATCATAATGGGTGACTTTAAAGCAAAAGTAGGTAGCGAAAGAGTTGAAAACATCATCGGCGGATATGGTTTGGGAACGTAAAACGAAAGAGGAAACATGTTAATAGACTGGTGCATGAAAGAAAGCTATATGATAACTAATACATGGTTTAAAGACCACATCAGAAGGAGATGGACATGGCAAAGCCCTGGAGACATATATAGAAATCAAATTGATACGTACTGGTTCCACAATGCTTTAGAAATTTGGTAAAAATAGCAAAAACAATACCCAGAGCTGATATAAATAGCGATCATGGACCAGTGAAGTACATTCTCAAACTAAAACTAAAACGTCTAAACACAAGCAAGACACAACCAAATATACAAATTGAGCTCTTGAGAAAAGATGGTGGGATTAGAGAACAATATAAAGAAGAGATGAAACAATGATACGAAAATATCAGAGTAACAGAAAATGTAGAAAAATATTGGACTGATTTAACAAAATGTCTAACAAAATCAATCCAGGATATTGTTCCCATAAAAAACATTGAACAAAAACAAATGAATGACACAGGAAATATTAGAAATGATATATAGACGAAGCAAGTTGGAAAAGAATAGTATTGAATACAAACAAGCAGACAAAGACATAAAGAAAGAGTGCATCAAGGCCAAAGAACAATGCATAGATATAGAATGCCAACACATTGAAAGACAAAAGGATAAAAACACACAAAAATTTCATGGGTCGATCAAAAACTTGACAAGGAAAAGAAACTACACGAGGAAAATGTGTAAGAGAATCCAGGGGAAACATCATAATGAACACCCAAGATATTTTACAATGCAGGGCTGAATATATAGAAAATCTGTATTCAAATGAGGAAAGAGATAGTAAACAAATAAATTCAGATACGAAAGACATAAGCGGCCAAAAAAAAATACTAAGAGAAGAGGTAGCAGCTGCTTGTACAGAGATGAAAAAAGGAAAAGCGGTTGGCCAAGATAGTACTTCTATCGAAATGATAGATGCCCTAGGAGACCTTGGGATGGACATTCTAGTCAAGATTTTCAATATCGTCTATGAGAATGGGGTTTTACCAAACGAGCTTAGAAAGTCTACATTTATCACCCTACCAAAAAAGCCAGGAGCAATAGATTGCGATCAACATTGAACCATTAGTATCATGAGTCAAGCAACAAAGATCTTATTTCGTATTATAATAAAATAACACCGGAAATAGGCAAAGAACAGTTTGGATTTGTAAAGGACAAAGGGACGGTCAACGCAATGTTTACACTGAAAATGATCATGCAAAGGTCAATTGAAAAACAGAAAAAGTTGTATCTTTGCTTCATCGACTATTCCAAAGCCTTCAACTCCATACAACACAAAACCCTCTTCGAAATGTTAAAATCAATAGGAATAGACGATAAAGACCTTAGACTGGTAAGAAACCTGTATTGGCACCAAACAGCTTGCGTCAAAGTGGATAACGAGGCGTCAGCTTTTTTTTAACATCAAGAAATGTTCTCTCACCAGACCTCTTCAACTTATATAGCAAAATCATCTTCCGTGAAATTGAAAACATGAGAGGTATAAGCATTGGTGGTGTTAACCTGACCAACATAAGATATGCAGGTAATTAGACAAATTAGTAGACTTTAGTGAGATAAAAGGATTATTACTGAACGTGAAAAAAACAGAATGCATGGTAGCTTGTAAACAAGATGATAACCTGTCCTTCAATTTAACAAGTAGAGAACAAACTATAAAACAAGTAACACAATTTAAATACCTTGGGGCAATCATAACAAACAACTGCAAAGATACCACCGAAATAAAGCAAAGGATAGCAATAGCAAAACAATCATTGCATAATATTAAGGCTGTTGTCTCCAATTCGAAACTGAAAACAGACACAAAAATACAAACAGCGCAGATATATGTCTTTTCCACACTATTATATGCATGTGAAACGTGGACTTTAGATGCACAATGTCTTAAACGTTTAGAAGCATTTGAAATGTGGATATACAGAAGAATATTGAAAATCCCCTGGACAGCAAAAGTAATAAACATGGAAGTTCTAATGAAAATTGGAAAAGAAAAAGAACTTATGAAGAACATCAAGACAAAGCAAATGAGATTTTTTGGTCATGTGTGGAGACAAAATAGACCAGAAAAACTAGTAACATCTGTATTCATAGAAGGGTCAAGAGCTCGTGGCAGACAACGCACCACATACGTAACGGCGTTAAGACAAAGCACATCCGATATCACCACCAACTCGGATTTTACAAGAAGCGGTGAACACAGAACAACGTGGAGAGGGATGGTCGGCAATGTGTTGAACAACGCAAGCCACAAATGATGATGATGATTGTCATTTATTCCGTTTATGTGCCCAAACCATCTCAGTTGATTTATTTCTATCTTAGTTTTTATGCCATCTGCTTTGGTTTGATCTCTTATTGTTGTGTTTCTTATTTTGTGTCGTTCAGTTTTCCCTACTACTCTTTTTAGATGTTTCATTTCCCTTTGCTGTGAAGTCCAGACAGCAGGATGTCATACCAGCCATAAAAAGGCATAACAATAGCAATATGTACCAGTATTTGTTGGTCACATAGAAGACTTTGTTCCTGACATCATACCAAGGCCTATTGATGCTAAGTGATAACCCCATGCCACTATTCAGTGACTTTTATTTACATTGAATTCTGTTACAGCCATTTAGTGTTCTCATTGAAGCGTTCCGCTGTCCATCATGACACTAAGTGGCTTACGACTCTTTTAGTTAGTAGGGGCAGCAGAAGGAGTCTAACTTGTAATAGTCATGGAAGTAAATGATAAAAGCAGGAGTGTAACTTGTAATAGTCATGATAGTAAATGATAAAAGCAGGAGTGTAACTTGTAATAGTCATGGTATTATTAGATAGTAGACTTAAGAGTGGGTGAAATGAGTAAAAATATCCCTTTTTAATGTA
The DNA here is from genome assembly GCA_037039925.1 of Doris montereyensis. Taxonomy (NCBI): domain Eukaryota; kingdom Metazoa; phylum Mollusca; class Gastropoda; order Nudibranchia; family Dorididae; genus Doris; species Doris montereyensis. The sequence goes on along the minus strand of JAXRKP010001549.1, from coordinate 75,398 downwards.
CTTATTAAGAAGATTTTGATTGATTGCTTCTGTTTCTTTCACCTTTATCTGTTTTATCAACTTACTATTACAGCAAGGTGTTTTTAGATTGTTGATAGTTTGTGATCATTTTGTGTTTCGTTGTTTATGCTTAAAATCTATTATTTTCTTGGTAGATTCATGCACTGATGTGGACACAACCTGCGCAACAATGGGAAGACATTTGTGCCATGACATCTGGGAACCTTGGGCCAAGCAGATGTGTGCCAAAACTTGCAATTTCTGCATCAGTAGGTTTACAAGAAAACAATTTATGTCAGTCGAAAAGTCCTTCAAATAGTCTTTTTAGTCTGATAGGGGTTGAGGATGTTGTGGATCAGAATGAGAGGTAGAAAAGGAAAAGCGGATCAACATGACACTTTTGTGTCTACATTAAGCAGTGGCCATCTTGCTCTGTACGTTCAACTTCTTCTTCGTTGTGGCATCTGATCTTCACAAAAGAATGCAGATCGGTCTGCATTTTCGCACCACTGGCTTTAGTTGGCCACGTGGACTGCCCTGACCTTTAGTTCTGTATTCTATTCTAAATTTAAAACAATAACATCATTTATGTGACCAATTAGAGCTAACAAAGAGGTGTGCCACTTGTCAGTTTCTGTTGGCTTGAACAATGTGGGCCTGTATTGGCAGGTGTCGATTCCTGTCGCTTTGAACTTTCAGCACCGGTTTTGCACGTGTCTTTTTTTTTTTTGTCGGTTTAAAAAGCTTAAGTGTTAAGAGGTATGTTTAGACTTCTTTTTGTAAGTAGAAAAAAAGAAATAGGTACCTGAAAATCATGTGGACTAAAGAAGAGTGTTGACTGAAATGATGTTGGCGTGAGTGGTGGTGCCCACTGAAGTTTTGAACTAGGCTGGAAAATATTCTTTGCATATGCAGGGACAAGAAAGGTTGACTAACAATCCCATCTATGTATTTTGTTGTTTCTTACTGCCGTTTATTTCCTTTCACTGAAAGTTATATCCATTTATCAATTTTGAGGATCAAAGTTTAATGTTGCCTGATAAGATTTATCTTAAATTGACAGAGATTTTGTAATCACCACCAAAATAAACAATTCATTATTAAGGTGCATGCTGTTTAGCTGAAGAAGATACAGATTTTTGTAATGCTAATTAACCTTGAATGGCATCAGAAAAGAAGTAGTTAGGTTAGGTGGTTGAACTTAGGATAAAGAAGTCCAGGTTCCAATGTTGGCAATGCTTAATACATTGTTCGTTCCTTCGGAAAGATATTCAACACCCATTTTCTCACTCAAATGACATGTACATGGTACCAGAATCAGCTTGGAAGTAAATTCTGTGATAGACTTGCATCTTATTCAGGTGCAATGTACTATTGCTTGTTCCATTTGATACTATAGGAACTTGGATAACATCCTGCTCTATAGGCCATAATGACCTTGAAGGAAGGAATTGCTTACAAAAAGACAGAGTGAATCAACTTGACACTGAAAAGAGCCAATTTCTGTCAAATTGATTCTTATGCCTCCTCAGTCTGGCAAGTGAAATTCCTTGAAGGCCGTTGTAGCATGAAGCGGAACTGGTGATTATAATCACTTCCTGTACAGGACGCTAGTCTGACGCAGATTTTTACTCCCAAGCTTGCGCATGTACCTATTTGCACCTGGGTGGAGTGAGGAAAATGCATTTTAATTGTCTTTCCCAAGGCAAACAATGTTTGAACTAGCTTTGTTTGTATTCAAACCCGGGACCTAATAATCCCAAGTCCGAAGGTCTAGGTGTTGTCGGCTGCTTGCGTGATGGATGCTGAATCATTTTAATTGGTGGCAGGAAAAGCGCTGTGCTGTGTAAACTTTTTCCCAATAAGTGACGCACATACAAGTCAATGGTCTGATAGCTGGTCTACAACACAATCCCTCTTTTTCCATGCCTCACCTTTGAATTCAGCAAATTTTTCTTCTCTTTGTGACTCATTGGTCAACCTTATTAATGACCCGCCCTCCTTTTTACAGTAAATTAAAATCTTACAAATAAGTCAGCTTACTTAGAACCTGCATGAGGATAGTTTTTGATTTGATTTGATTTACCCACATCCACAACTAAGGTGATCTCTGGGTTTTTGGTAGGATGTTTAATTTTTGCTCGGACTGCCCTGTAAACAATTAAGGGATCTTTCACATGCACAGAGTGTTGTGATCTGTGTACGGGACCTCCAGTTTGTCGTCCGTCTCCGATGGAACTAAGGATGTTAATCAACCTACTTGGATCGTGTATGAGTGTGTGTGTGTGTGGGGGGGGGGGGTATATTTTAGTCAAAACAACTCAAGAACAATTTTCAACCATTGGCGGAGCTTAAAACCACAACCTTTTTGGTTGAGAGGAAGACACTTTGCCTCTGGATTATCTAGTCCCCCATGAGGAAGGATAGCACGCACTTTGGCATTATGGCTGTTTCGTGGCCAGCCAACAACATGCTGTGGAAGAGGGATTGAAGTGCAGATGGCAGTACACATGTTTCTCTGACTCTCCTGTCAACCCAGCAACCAAATGGGTAGCTAGGTCTATTTAGACTTGATGAAGTTTAGAGTTAGAAGCAGTTTTTGAAGAACAACGGCAAACTAGAACATGTAGGTTGCTACTTGCAGCCTTGTGGCACAGTTGGTAGTGTTGTGAATGTATAATCACAACGGCACTTTGAATTGTTCACAACCCATTGTACTTTTAGGAAAGATGCTTCACTTGACTCATTTTATAGGCAGAGACGAATCTTGTCAACATTGTCAGTATGAAGTACTTAACGTAACAGGCAGATGTCCTATATGCTCCCTAGAGAGTTGAAAAGGATATTTGAATGAAATGGCATGCGGGGGGATAAATGATGTAAAGCCAGTGAGCCTGCACTTGTGCGGGGATATAACCGATAAGTCCATTTTTATCTCTTTTAACTGTATGTGTATACTGTCTGCTAAGAAAATCTGGACTACACTCCTAATAACCCTACGCTCAATACGAAGTATAGAACCTTTACTTTCCTTTGTTTTTTGTTTTTTTTAACTAAATCACGATCAAGACGTAGATCTACAAAAAATCATTTTGCACTTTCGATAAAGATAATGGAGTTTATTTTGGGGTTATCTTTTCCTGTTCTTTTCCTTCTTTTATTTATCATCATTTTGTTTCTATCAGGTAAACCTATAACCACGACAGCTACCGTCTCAGAGCAAATCCCTGCAGGTAAGTATTGACTGAAGTAGATGTATCATTTGAGTGTTGGATGATGTTTTGAACGTTGAAAAAATGTATACTGAGTACCAAAAATATCGCACCAAATTTCTTAATGTTATGGCAAGTGATCTGCTCAACGAATTTGTTGAGATGAAATGTATTTAATTTTGTTTAGCTTAATTTTTCTTTTACGCAATCTTTGTACCCCTGATGTCTCGCAGGACAAGATAGCTGTTTATTGGTCTGAAAATGAAGATGTGTAAAAAAAAAAAGACAACACATTTCCAAATGAGAATACGGTTTATGTTGCTTCTTAAAGTCTGTAATATGTAATATAGGCTTTTTATCGCTTAGTTAACCAAAATGACTTGGATGATTTTCAAAAATGTCATTACATCACGAATAATATGTTCTCTGTTGAAAATTGTTGAGCATTTTTTTAAAATTGCCACAAAGCCACCGGCTTGCGAATTGCAGGGATAAAAATAAGACAAAAAATTGCTTTATGCTTCAATTGTAATCATTCACCAATCAGTAGATTATTGAAAAGAGAAGATGAATCCGGGATATTTCTCGACAGACACACGAGTGTTAAATCTCATAGTGGGAAAATGGGTGAAGATGATGAGGCAATCATTTTAAAAATGAAATTTACCCTTAGTTCATGCCTAAATCAATGGCAAGGTGTTTGAATATCTCTGCCACCATCCAATTGGTATTGTTGTCGCTGAGTTGAGACATTATGATAATATCCTCATCTAACAATTCTTTAGATGTAAGTAAATGTTTTTTGGGGGTTAATTATGCTCATATAATTATAAAACAGCGTAGGAAACAATGGAAGAGTTGGAACAGACTAGACAAACAGCAATACTTGCTGTGATCAGACTTAAGCGCTTTGGAAAAATTGCATGAGAATTTTACTGAAGAAAAGGATTGATGACAGCACTTGTTTGATAATGACGAACAAGAATATACAACCCTCTACAGCACAAAAGAATCAATTGCCTCTCTTGCTATTTATATTCCAATGACTACATTTTTACCTTTCTGTTCATCCATTTATTTGTCTGTCTCTTTCCTAAGATGAAGATGTAGATCAATCACAGCATTACCTATTTGTCAGCTATTTATCTATCTATCTATCTGTAAATATATATATATATATATATATATATATATATATATATATATATATATATATATATATATATATATATATATATATATATATATATATATATATATATATATATATATATATATATATATATATATATATATATGTATATATATATATATATATATATATATATATATATATATATATATATATATATATATATATATATATATATATATATATATATATATATATATTAATCTATCTGTCTTTCTATCTATTCATCTATCCATTTACCACCAGTCTTGTCTATCCATCCATCAATCAATCTATCTATCTATCTACCTATCTACCTATATATCAATCTATGTATCTATTTATCTATCTATCTACCTATATATCAATCTATCTATCTATCTATCTACCTACCTATCTACCTATACATCAAGCTATGTATGTATGTATGTATCTATCTACCTTCTATCTACCTATATATCAATCTGTGTATCTATCTACTATCTACCTACCTATCTACCTATATATCAATCTATGTATGTATGTATGTATGTATGTATGTATGTATGTATGTATGTATGTATGTATGTATGTATGTATGTATGTATGTATGTATGTATGTATGTATCTATCTATCTATTTATATATCTATCTATCTACCTACCTATCTATCTATATATCAATCTATGTATCTATCTATCTATCTATCTATCTATTTATATATCTATCTATCTACCTACCTATTTATCATATATCAATCTATGTATGTATGTATCTATCTATCTATCTATCTATCTATCTATCTATCTATCTATCTGTTTATATATCTATCAATCTATTTATATATATACAGTAGCTACCGCCTGAATACCCATTTCTCCTAAATGTCCGCAATCTCAGTGAAACCTATTTTGTTGTATATAAATTTCCCCTCTAAATGCCAGTTTCAAATCAAGATTTTCCCCTAAATGCCCAGTCTCAAAGGCAACAGGGATATCTTCTCCAAATTATCATAAAGTATGTCCGTATTTGGTTAAAAATTCTTTATTTTATAATCATACACATAAGGTAAACCCATCGCTAATATGGCTAATTTATGCGCATCAACAATCTGCCAAGCATTGTAACCATCCTACATATAAATGTATATATCCAATGTAATGTAATAGAAGAGGACCAGTCTGCCCACTGTACCATACAGTCTTTGTCCCATTGGATCACTGGTTTGTCATTAGGCAATTAGAATTCAACAGTCTTTCAGACTCCGCCCATAGCTGTTCCCTTCATGTCATAAGTTGCATCGCATGTGCACAGTTTTATTACTCCCCCGTCCCCTGTCCCACATTGGCTGTGTCCATTGTTCCTTCGGATCTTCATGGCGAGCAATGGTCAACGAGCCTGTGTTCATCACCTACGTGTTATAGAACTTAATGGTTTCCAAGTGTCCTATTTCTCGCATTCAATTAAACATAAAACTGAGGACTCTTCTAAAATAAACGACGTGGATATGAATCGTCATGCTCGTCTGTCTATTGATCATCCCTGATTTTTTGTCCTGACCGATTTTCCCGTAAATGCCTGTTTCGCCTAAATGCCCATGTTCTTTGCTTCTCAAGCACCGGATATTTAGGTAACTTCTGATATATATATGTATATATATATATATATATATATATATATATATATATATATATATATATATATATATATATATATATATATATATACACACATTTATATTGAAATACAGTAGTTTCCGCAAAAATGCACGGTCCACAGGTGACAAAAACAATTTGCATTTTGCCAAAGATACAGTTTGACGGAGTCAAAGGCCACAACCCATTACTGTGTATTTACATTGCCATTCTTGTTTGGAAATACATGTAAATTCTCTTCTCTTTTTTTTGTTAGTTTGTTGTTTGTTATTGTTTGGGGCTTGTTTGTTGTTCGTTGGTTTGAGGACAAGACCCAATAGGCCTTCTTATAGATCTGTGTCATTCTTTTCTCACTCAAGACTACAACAAGGGGTGGCATGTTGAAGACATTCAGCAACAATGGGTTTTTTTATTTGTTGACATGCTGGTGTCATATAGATTATGGTCATTGTGATTAAAAGTGACACAAGACCTTTCTCAGATTTTCTCATCGTGATCTAAAAGAGATGATCAGACTGTCTGTCTGGCAGACCTATTGAGTCAGGGAGGCAAGGGGCAGGCAAAGGTTACTAGAGCTGAGACAGCCAAGACCAATTGCATAATTATTGTCGTGTGTATGTGTACACATGATAAATAAGATCTAGATGCCACACACACACACAGAAACACACATTTGGGACCGATTTTGTCATTGGGACAAAAATAGTTGAGGTTATCAAGTGTTTTTTCCACAGCTATTGACTCTTTCAATGCAAAAATTGAAGACAGACTTACAAAAACATGTTGCATTTTAGTGACGTCAAGTCAGCCATGGTTGCATTTTGAGGGTATAATAAGAATTGTAAAATTGGGTTACATGAAGAAATTGTACATTATGATGAATCTTGCATTTTGGTGCCGTGCAGTTTGGCGAAGACTATTGTAGACATATATATCCATCTGCCTGTCTCTATACATATAAATCTATGTTATGTCTGTCAATCTATCTATTTATCTATAAGTCTGTTTATCAATCTATTTATCAACCAATCAATCTAACTGCTTATCTATGTGTCTGTCTCTATCTATCTATCTGTCTATCTATCTATCTATGTATCTATCTATCTATCTATCTATCTATCTATCTATCTATCTATCTATCTATCTATCTATCTATCTATCTATCTATCTATCTATCTATCTATCTATATATCTATCTATCATAACAGAAAGTTCCACATCATTCCAAACATTTCTATAAAGATCTATCTGTCTATCTATCTATCTATCTATCTATCTATCTATCTATCTATCTATATATTTATATATATCTAGCTATATGTTTGTCTGTCTATCAGACTATCTATCTTTCTATCTCTCTAAATTATTAACTATTTCTCTATCTATCTATATTGTCATCACTGGAAATGACTTATTATTATCAAAAGGTTTGTAAAATGGTGTGATGACAATTATTTACAACTTAATGTTAACAAAATAAAAGAAATGATTTTTGATTTTAGGAAGACAAATAACATCCATAATGATTTTGTTATAAAAGATGAAACAGTTGAGAAAGTTAATGAATATAAATATCTTGACATAATTTTTGATGAATGGCTAGAATGGCACAAATAATCAAATAATGTTTTAAAGAACGTGAACAAACGAATGTATTTTATGAGGAAACTTTATAAGTTTCAAATCAATAACACTCTAATAAGACTTTCCATCAAGCTTGCATAAAGAGTATTATTATTTTTAGTATAACTGCATGGGGAGGAAATACAAGAGATAGAGAAAAGAAGAAATTTAATAGGACACTGAGACACATAGGGAAACTCATAAATGATGTAGAGCCGGAGAACTTTGAAGATCTGTATGAGATTCAGTGCAAGATCAAAGTTAATGAATGTGTATGAAGCTTAACTGATTTGTCTATAATTATTTATTTACCCACCTTTGAATTTTTGTATACTTCTCCTAAAATCTAAACATTTAATGATTAACTAAGTTAAATTCGTTTTTAATTTGAATACATTGATGTGTTCTTTTATTTTTCAAACGGAAATTGTGATAACACAAGTATGATTTCTTTTTTTAAAGGATCAATAAAGATGCTTGAAATTGAAATTGAAATTATTAAAAGGAATATTGTTTGAACTGTATAGCAACATCTCACACGTTTTCTCCTTTTTTCAAATTTTGGGAGTTTCGTTTATTTAACTGTTCAAAGGTCACGACGAAGAGCTTCCACTGTATTTATATCTGTAATTCAAATTTAACTGTTCTTTGTGCTCAGGTTACCTATTAATAAGTGTTAAACGCATTGAAAGGAAGACTTATCAGGAACTCATTTCTTCCTACTATCACCAGGCTGGTTGCTCCTGATGAAAGGCGTCAAAGGCATCGGAGGAGACCTCCATAAACTCTGGCAAACGCATGGAGCTTTGAAACCTTATGACCCAATGGTACAAACCGTGACCAGCACCTACGCTGCCAACTTCAAGTCGTATTTTGCCGATCGTTTTTCATTTTGCGAGTTTGAAAAGGTGCACTGAAAATTCTTTGTCATCATTTATTTCTCTATTTCAGTGATAACAGTTTTTTGTTGTTTAAATGAATGTTTACTTGATAATTATTTATCACTAATTCCTAGTTTCTAAAGCATGAAGCAAACAGGTGATCAGACATCACCTCCTGGACAGGACACTAGTCTGTTACAGGTTTTACTCCCCATCTGAGTTTTGTACTTAGATCGAACGGGAAAATGGGGACATTCAGTGTCCTTCCCAAGGAACATAACGTCCGACCCTAGTTTTGCCAGGACCTCACAATGCCCAGGTGTGGCGGCCGGCCCAACCGCTAGGCTACGACACCACTTCTTCTTCTTCTTCTTCTTTCAAGGGAGCGGATACGTTATGGGTTCTCCTGAGAAACCCTTGTTACGGCCTCAGCTGGCTTGAGGCCAGTTGTGGGTCCCTGCAGTTTAACCCGTCCATTGGCGATCGGGGTGGCTCCACTGTGTTACATTGGGTAATAAGGATGCCACCCTTTCAATGCCAAGGCTCACCTAACTCCCTCGCCGGAGCAGGCTTCCTCTCGGTCATCAGATGAATTTTTGGGAAACTCAGCACTTAACACATTCACAAACTTTCATTTCTTATAAAGTGGAGCTAAACTTGGTAAACTAGAACACTAGGTCTGTTGTGAATATAAAAAGGAGCAGGCAATGACTGTAGATGTAGATATTGAAGTAAACACTCTAGTAACACAAAGGCTTGATCATTAATTGTATTATGTGTATATAATTGTACTCACAGTCAACAATTGATCAATGAATGAAACAAATTCACAAATAGATCTAATACGGGCTGGCATAAAGGCGATGTGGAATCTAGCAATACTTTGGTTCTTTTGTTCTGCTATTTATAGTCAAAAACTAAGATATTTCTAGAACAGAAAGTTCCACATCATTCCAAACATTTCTATAAAGTTCTTTAAGATTCCTCCCCCTTTCCAGATATAAACAAAAGGATTACTTAAACTCAAGTTAACTAGGGCACACCAAAATGATTACGTTGGAAACTCAACAGAGGTTTTCTATACGCTAAAATTGATTACGCCATAGATTTTCCTCTAACAAATATGAGGGAATCCCCTTCAAAACTGTAAGTAGCCATGTTACAAGATCTCTTCTAAGATGTCAATTTCAATCTGTTCAATCATAAAGTAGAGGGAGCACAAACAAAGTCAACGTGTAATATTCTTATTCAAACAGCTTGATTTATCTCTGTATAGCCAAACATTTCATACCGTCATCAGGCGTCTGACAGCCAGGAAGGAAATTGGTACACAATCATCAGGTTATTGGAAAAGCTCACAAAAATCAACAACAACAACAACTAAAAACCCAGAAAGCTCCATTGTCTACCTTGTGGCAGGCTCATCGAAAGAAGAAAATGAAGGAAAGGGAAGAAAACAAGAAGAGAAATAGACGGTCTACTCCACTTCCACTCCTGCTGAAAGATCTAAAGACAAACTCATGATTGTCACCCTCATTTAGTAAAACTTGATGCATTCTTTTGGCCAAAACAAAATGGTGATAACATGGACACAATCACTCCAGTATAGACATTTGACTTGGTTTGATTTTACCCACGTCCACCACAATTAAGGTCATCTCGGGGGATATTGTTAAGATTTCAATTTAGCCAGGATTTCCTCTCCTTTTACTCTTTCACTTATCTTTCATCTTGCTATTGCACCTTAATTCACCCTGATATCACCACGATGGTGGACGGAGTAAATTATCACCAAAGCCATGACTTCCCTGTAAACAGTGAAGGAAACTTTAACATTGTGATCTGCACACAGGATCTCTTTTTATTGTCCATCTCCAATGAGACTAGATGCCTAACCACCAAAGTGGACCAGGGCGTGGGTTTACCCGGAAAAAAATAGAGAAAATTGTTCAAACCTGTCGAAGCATGAACCAACAACCTTTTAGTTGAGAGGCAGACACTTTAACTCTGGACCACTGTGCCCCCTCCCCTATAAGGAGGGGAGAGCAGGAAGGTAAAATGCCAGTCCTATGATTTAGAAGGTCCTATGATTTAGAAGGTCCTATGATTTCGATAATAGCAAGTGCAAGGAAGTTTTCATTTCACTATTTCTTTTTTCCATTTTCTGACATGACCGTCAAGATAAGGGTGTCTATCTTTAAAGGAGGAATTGAAATGGGTTACATAACATTGGAATAACAAATGCTGTCAAAGATGAGTTGTTTGAAGCTTCTAGAATCTTAGAAAGCTCATGGTCTGATGTCAACAACAACGTTGGCTCCTTCTTTCTAAATCAGTAAGTAAAATATTATTTGTAGTAAAGAAATTAAATAAATAAATAAATAAATGAATATAGAAAAAATTAAAAAATAGATAGATAAATAGATACCTAAATAAATATATTAGATAAATTATATATTATATTATAATATATGTGTTTGTATATATGTATATATGTATGTACATGTATGTTTTAGAATGTAAAATGTCATTGAGTTTTTGTCAGTTGGTCCAAATAGTAAAAATTAATGGGGTAAACACTATTTAGGCGAAGGCTCCTTATGGACAACAATGGATTCCAAGTTGAATTCCAGAATGGTTCAACTAAGTACTACTGCTGTATAAAAATATATTGTAGTCATTACTTGTGTATATCGACTACTGTACTGTAATGTAGCAAATAATCGTAGTCAAGACACGCTTCAGCTTTCAGTCCACTGTCGATAATTCGATGAATGGTGGCATAAGTTTCACCATGGGCACCGTGTTCGACACGCATAAGGAATTTGAAAAATGTTTGGACAACTATGCTGACAGATTATTCTTTCTTTTTTTAAATGCTCAGACCTTAGATTCGTTAATCAGTCCATCAAGTCAGATTGATCAGGGATACAAAAAAGTAAAAGACTGCCAGACTTCACACCACTAGTTTTCAATCTCTCACTGATATTGTGCTTAACACTTCTTTTTAACGAAACTGCCTCAAATAAATAATCTAATAACACTGTGCAACTCCACGTTCATCATGTTTCCAGATTAGTGAATGTGACTGCATATGTATATATATACATGCTCGTCTGTGTGTGCGTGTATTTGAGAGAGAGTGAGAGAAGGAAAAGAAGAGTTTTCTCATTACCGGTACCTACGAAACAATTAGTAAATAATAATTGGCTGTAGTTGGTGTCCAAGAAAAACTGATACAACCTGCTTGGGAAAAGGATGGATGTTCATTTGCCTCAAAATGCACTTTTGCCATTCTACTATGCAGCCAGTGACCTGAATGTTCTCGATTCCACAGAAAAGTTTAATACTGAATTTCCAGATTCTCATGAAAGTCAATTTGAAACAAGTGCATCTGTGAAGCATTCATGCATAGTTGCTGTTGATGAAATCAAATGTATATATTGTGACAATTGTAATGCGTTGCTTCTGCAGGCCTGCCAGACAAAAAGTTGAATAAAGTGGGAAGATTTCAGAACTAAGTCTTGTTCTTAGCATACCATACTCTGCAAACGTAAGTGACACAGAAATGCTGAAAAAGAGCCCTTCATTGATTGGTAAAAAAATTCTGATAAAGGCTAGAATTGCATGCAAAATTGGCATTCTCTTTTCAACATGCAAAATCAATCAGTGCATCTGTTCTCCTTCATATATTGCAAATCCCATTATCCCCATATACTCCATTCAGGCAACTTAGATTGTGTGAATCAAAAATGATCACTTGTTCTCCTTCAAGACACGCAACTTTAAAGGTTTTGGAGACAGAAGTTTTAATAAATTTGGCCCCACTTTTCTGGAGCTCACCTCCACCGTCTCAGAGGCTTGTGAGCAGCCGTGCAGTTTTTAAGAATCGACTTAAAACATAGTTATCTACAAAATACCTAGATCTTAGTTCTATCTTAGTTTAGTTGGCACAACATATTATTTTCTGTATTGTCATTGTTCCCTGGTCCATCCAGCTTTTGTAAATTCATTATGTATGCTATTAAATATTCTACCTATTGCTTGTAATATTTTAAAGCAAATCATGTTGTATTCTATTTAACATATGTTTTAAGAATATTATGTAAAGAGCCTTGCGGTTTCGACGAATAGCGCTATGTAAATATTATTTACTGTAATTATCATAATTATTATTATTATTATATAATGAGAGTGCTGACGTTCAACTCTACCATACTGATCCACACAATATTGCTGTAGAAAATGACCTTAATGAAAAGTGACATTGAAATGTCCATGTCCGTTAGTCGATGAATATAAAACAATAATGGCCTTACTTTGTTAGCTCACTTGCATTTAAATTTTGTGTGGGGCACCCACTCCTATCTCTCTTTAGAAAGCATGTAATTAATGTAATGCAACAGATTAAAATGGTGACGCATTTCACTGATGTGTATTGCAGTTTTTGGCTTGGGTTATCGTCTCTTTTTGCGATATATAACACTAAATCTCTCGGGTTATAGTTTTGAGGATCATTGGGAGGCAAAATAGCAAATTTAGAGGTAGTAGGTAAATTGTATCTGTGGGGGTCCTTTGATGAATCTGCTCATTCATCCATATTCATTTTAATGTCTTGCTGTTGAAACAAAGCCTATTCTGAATATGAGGCTCTGAATCGTAATTGATATGTAAAAATAAAGTTATGCAAATTTTGGTCTTTCCTTGTCGCTGTTTGGATCCTCTCTTCTTCCCCTTATCGTAGGAACGGGATTAAATGTCCAGTGCCACCAAAAATGCATGCTCGCGCACACACACAAACACACACACTAATATGCACACATTCACACACACACAAACATGTGCATATATATTTTTTAAACATTAAACGTGTTGTGGTTTTTGTTTTGCTTGTAGATGCCATGCAGGAGGGTGATGTTTTCTCAATCATGGCATTTGGAGGAAAATGTAAGTGCTGACATTACTTCCACTCTGACATAATATATTTCCTTAAACGAAGACTTGACTTCTGAAAATCCAGAAATTCAATCTAAATCCCATGCCATATACATATATATATATATATATATATATATCACTTGTGGTTATTTGTTATCCTTGTTTGATTATCAATTTTTTTTTTTTTTTCTCGAAGAAAAAGGCAGACAGACAAAGAAGCAAAATAATTTTATTAGACCAGTGGCTTTCCACATTGTATGTCCTTCCTTGTGAAGTTAACTGGTTGGACACTGATTATTTTTTTGGGGGAGGGGGTGTTTTGGGGTTGTTTTTTATGGGGGGGGAGGGAGGAGTAGTTGTTTTTTGTATTTTTTTAATCCTGTACAGTTTTGTTCTTGTTCTTTCGTATTTTTTAATTTTTGCGAGTGACGGGAGGGGGGATGAATTAAGTACTACACTTAGAGTTTATTTCTTTCTGACAAAGAAATGACAAATTTCTAATTTGTAAAACCATGGTTAAAACTCAGCATACTGAGATATTTTCACCTTTTTTTATGTTTTGCAGGTGATCTCTCAACACCTATACGTGAGTATAATATTGGAAATAAAACAAACAATGAAAATACATATGTAATGTTTTGTTAAGCAAACTTCATACCATATCTTTAGTTTAGTAAATGATTTAAAATATCACAAACTCAGTGCTTCAGAGAGAGAGAGACAGACAGACAGACAGGCAGAGACACAGAGAGAGAGAGAGAGAGAGATACATGCATAACAAGATTTAGTTTATTTTACATTGCGTGATCTCAGGGTGATTTAAGAGGAAACAGCAGGATGAAAGATAAGTGAAAAAAGAAGGAAAGGAAAGAAGTAAAGCCTACCAGCTACTCCTGCATGCATGACAAGACAGTTGACTAAATCTGTAATATATAGTAATAGTATGTTTTACTGTTGAGCTATAGTGAATAATGTTATAATGCATTTTCTATATACAGTGGAAACCTCTTTATTCGAATTCTTTGGAAATGGATGACAACTTCTAATTTTGAGACTTCAAATTAAGTAAGGGGCAAAGACGCTCAAAATAGTTTTGGCAACATCCCTTGAAAAGGAAATTGACAAAGAAAATTCTGCAATTTTGTAGAGATCCAGTACCAATATTTTCATGCAACTGCTTTGAAGAGCAGTGAATGTAACAATGAGACAAAACAGTGATCAGTTGTACTATAATGTGTATCACTATCAGTGTGTATTAATTGTGCAATAACACACCGGCACGTGACTAAAGCATTTCGCGTGCCTTTGCTGTTATACTAGTTACAGTACACTATGACTGACAATCCATAGTGTAGCATCATTCCTTTCTTCCCTCCACCCCTTCACTTTCACCAGTCTCACTCATGTCATGGATCAATTATTAGATCTAGACCCAGACGTCCAGCCTCTCCTTAGGACTGGTAGAACTAATAGAAGTCGCTGTGTGAAAAACCGAGCGCTATGTCACTGGAAATGACACGCTCACCTCAGACTCCCGTACATGTCCCACACTGCTGTTAAGTGTCTAATGGGAACGCAGTTGAGTACACAAACAATTTTGAAAGTTTATTTGGTGCAAGAAACTGTTTTCATAATCCTCCCAAATTATCCAGTTTTGTTGTGTAAATTTCTAGTTACCCCTTCAAAGCATGATTGTCTTTTAATTGTCTTCTTCTTTATAATGGGACATGGGTCGTTTGAGCTCCGAGAGAGCCCTTGGAATGGCGACAAAACCGTTTATGGCCTCAGCTGGCGAGAGGCTCGTTGTGGGTCTTGTGGCTTAATCCACTTTCGGCGATCAGGTGAGCCCCATCTGTTACATTGAGTAAGAAAGGGGCTACCCTATCAGTGCCAAAGCTCTCTTAGCTCCCTCCCTCGTGTCTATGATTTTTACATCAAGCTTCTTCAGAGGAGACTAGGCAATAATGTCACCTTTGTCTCATTCCTGTAACGATGAAACCAACAGAAATTTCTCAAAAAACATTTTGCCCAAATGTCGTACTAGCTTGTAAATTTAAAATTCTTTAATCTCAGAACAATGACAGTCTATGTCCTTTAGACAATACTACTTTCAATTTTAATGCCGCGCGGATGAGAAGTCGCTCTTTCAATGTGATAACGAGAGAAACCAACCAAATGACTTTGGAAACTTTTAATGACATATTTATTATTTATGTTATCCAATTAAAATTGTGTTTTGTATCTGTAAGGTTGATACTTTATATATACTATTTACCAAACAAATGAAGACTCCCAAATACAAAGTTTGAGAGGAAAATCTATCCCTCAAACACACACCCCACCAACATACACAATACACTTTTTTCTATTTGCAGCCCTCAGTTGTCCATATCACAATAAGATCTACTTTGTCGGAGATGTATGGCAAGATGGTTGTAATGCAGAATGCCAGTGCCGAGCCTTCAATGAGACGACCTCAGAGATTTTCTGCCAAGAAATGTGAGTCTATTTGTATTAATACAGCAGACAACGCTGAAAGTGAAATTAACAGGGCCACAGGATTTATATTTTTCTCAGTTGGAATTTAACCTTTCCTGTCTAAGGGCCCTTCACAATTCTAGTCTGTGTGCCTAAGACCTCACTTCCTATTCAGTCTGTGTGCCTAAGCAAAGGGATGAAACTTTGATGAAAAAGTAAACCTGTCTCAGTTAAAATTAATTTTAGATTTAAACATCTTTCAATTTCAATGAAGAAATTATAATAAACTAGAGAAGAAAATAAGCTTTCGGAAAATACAAACCTTTGTACATCTATTATGACTCTTAATCATCTGTAACGTTAAGTGATTAGGTCAGTGAATTCATAGAAAGAATAGTGTCGCTTTGTTTACAATCGCCTTAAGTCAAAAATGAAAGCAGATAGAAATATGCATTTTTTTTCACAAAAGAGCCGGAAATCTTGCACATCACGTGATTATCGATTCAAGTCTCGCACGCAGTGAGATCTTGTGTTATGGGAATACAAAGCGAAGAAGGACGTATTGAGGGCGCTTTAGGCATCGGAGGCTGATGTCACATTCGGTCGCAGTAGACATCGAGGCTGATGTCGCATTGGGTTGCAGTTGGCAGGAAAAGGTTAAAAAGGAAATTTAGGTTTAATGTGATTATAGGCCTGAGGAAAAAAATAAACCGTTTTAGCAGTAAGACTATTGGGAGGTCAAGGAAAGGGGAGGCACGCTGTTTTCCGTGCTTTAAATTTATGAGCTATCTTATATTCATGCAATTGTGTAGTTTGAGGGATTGGAATGCGCCTGACAGTCTTCTTCACAGGGTAACGGACATTATGTAATGACTGACTGGCTTTACACAACTACTGGAGACAAAACAACTTTCAGTATTGTCATGTTAAGTTGACATACGTGGTTCACAAAATGACCAATAATGACTATGTTACTATATATAATTGAAGGGGTCATTTCAATAGTGTGCCTATTTCCATTTTGTGAAAAACAAGATAAAGAGAATTTTTAAAAATCATGCTTTCTGAAAAGTGTGAAAATGACATGATGAAAATACATCACGTTTATAGCAGTTTGAAACTTGAAATCCCCAAAGCCAACAGTGCCAAAGTCCATGGTTTTGGAATCTTTCTGTAAATGACGTAATTGTGACTTAGGAAGACTATTGAAATGACCCCTTCAATTTTCAATCTACTTAGTTTAGTTTTGGTTTCTCAATTTGTTCTTGCTTTACATTTTACAAGAAGATGAGGAGGGAGGGATTGGAGGGGAAAACCCATCAGTGAAAAAATGGCCTTGATCCTCTAAGAATTATTGTTTAAAATCCTAGAATGTCCTAAAAACTTTACAGATTTTGGTTTACTGAGTGCTCTGAGCTTTGTATAATACAATGTAATTTTGGCATTAGGTAACATTTTCATGAAAATAATGTAAACTACGCAGTTAGAAAAGGACACCCACCAGTATGCCTCAAAAGCATTTGAGATTTTTTTCTTTATTTGTTTTCTTACCTTTCCTGACAAATAACAAGTTGGCATTGTGCCAATGATGATATGCAATGATTTGTTGTTTTCTGATATGACACAGACATCATATGAAGATAAAGATAAACATCGTATAGTCTGTATCCCCGCAGAAGCGCAGGCTCATCGACCGTACATCATTTATCCCCCAGCAGGCCATTTCATTCAAAGTCCTTTTCAACTCCTGGTGGGAGTATACAGTACATACGCCTGTTAGGATTTTCTTACTAACACTCTGAGAAGATCTTTCTCTACCTATCGCTGGGTACTCATTCACGCCTGAGTCAAGTGGAAAGTAGAGTGAAGTACCTTTCTTAAGAGTATAATGTTGTGGGGGAAAGAAAAAAACCTGTGCCAGCTGTGGGGCTTGAATTAGGGTCATCGTGATGACCAGCTCCTAACACTACGGTTCAGCTACAACACCTCATATGATAACAATAACATGCTTTATCTCTACCTACTCAAGGTGTGTCACATTCCTCATTACCCCTGGGTGTACTGCGGTGAAGAAAGCAGGAGACTGTTGTGAAACTTTGGTTGGAAACTCTTGTAAAGGTAGGCATTGAAATCCAGATGTTTTCTGACATTACACTCAAAGCTTGTTATACCGCCAACTGTTGTGACGTTATTAAGGGAATGGCATTAAGGGTAGGAGCAGGTCCTGAGCATGTATTTTTATATTTGATATAGACAATTTTAACCAGTACCAAATATGTACTTGGCATGTCTAAATTAGCTGAAAAAGATATTTAATTATTTTTTATCATATGGTTGCCATCTTGGATTTTCATTGCGAAAATGACAACTTCATTTCAAATAGGCTTTTTCAGTTATAAACAAAATTGGCTATAACTTTGCATACACGTTATTTGGTTCAATATCTAGCCGCACCCAGTAGCTTTTTTTTTTATAAATGAAACAGTTTTCATTTTATGAATTTTTTGAAAATGCATATACTTTTCCAATTTTTGGCAAATTTAATGACCAAAAAATTTGTTTTGCAAAAATTTGAAGAGATGTCGATAAAAGCTACTGAATGAAATTCTGATTTTATATTATAGATGTTATATACCAAATTTGGGGGCAATTGGACAATAAATAAAAAAGAAGATCACATATCACTGTCAAAAAGTGGCATTTTGAGAAAATCGCATTTTTAACTTAACAATTTTTCAGTTATTTTAATGTTTTTTCAAAGCATATAAACCTATAAAAGAATAATATAACAGTTTGAAACATCATACAATCGTGAGAGGCTATGAAATATTTCATGTCGACCCTAGTTCAACTGCTCCAGATCCCTTAAACTCATAAATGGGATGGCATTTTTCTTATAACAGGTGCGCGGAATGTTTCCCCTAATATTCGACCGATCTTAAATAATATTGACAATAATTCATCAAAAGTACTTTGTGGTAATTAATGTGAGTACTAACTTGATATACTTCAGACGTGATTCCCGTTTTTATGGTACAGCCGATGTGTATCATTTTTAAAGAAATCGTATAAAATGAAAGAATCGATACAGAGCCTTTTTATGGTATGAACGTCGAGGGAATGAACTGCAATAATTTGTGGTAAAACTGCCTTCTTTCACATCCTTACCTTTTTCATGTCTTTATCTTTTTCATATCCTATCTTTTTCATGTCTTTATCTTTTTCATGTCTTTATCTTTTTCATGTCTTTATCTTTTTCATGTCTTATCTTTTTCATGTCTTTATCTTTTTCATATCTATCTTTTCATGTCCTATCTTTTTCATATCTATCTTTTTCATGTCTTTATCTTTTTCATATCCTATCTTTTTCATGTCTTTATCTTTTTCATGTCTTTATCTTTTTCATGTCTTTATCTTTTTCATGTCTATCTTTTTCATGTCTTTATCTTTTTCATGTCCTATCTTTTTCATAATTCATGTCCTTACCTTTTTCATATGCTTACCTTTTTCATGTCTTACCCTTTTTGACATCCTTACCTTTTCATGTCTTTACCTTTTTTCATGTCTTTACCTTTTTCATGTCATACTTTTTTCATGTCTTTACCTTTTTCATGTCCTTACTTTTCATGTCTTTACCTTTTCATGTCCTTACTTTTTTCATGTCTTTACCTTTTTCATGCCTTTACCTTTTTCATGTCCTTACCTTTGTCATGTCCTTACTTGTTTTCATGTCTTTACCTTTTTCATGTCCTTACCTTTTTCATGTCTTTACCTTTTTCATGTCTTTACCTTTTTCATGTCTTTACCTTTTTCATATCCTTACCTTTTTCATGTCTTTACCTTTTTTCATATCCTTACCTTTTTCATGTCTTTACCTTTTTCATATCCTTACCTTTTTTCATGTCTTTACCTTTTTCATATCCCTTACCTTTTTCATGTCTTTACCTTTTCCATATCCTACCTTTTTCATGTCTTTACCTTTTTCATACCCATACCTTTTTCATGTCCTTACCTTTTTCATGTCCTTACCTTTTCATATCCTTACCTTTTTCATATGCTTACCTTTTTCTTATCCTTACCTTTTTCCTGTCCTTATCTTTTTCATATCCTTACCTTTTTTCATGTCCTAACCTTTTTCATGTAATTACCTTTTTCACGTAATTACCTTTTTCATATGCTCACCTTTTTCATATGCTTACCTTTTTCATGTTCTTACCTTTTTCATAGCTTTACCTTTTTCATATCCATACCTGTTTCATATCCTCACCTTTATCATATCCTTACCTTTGTCATATCTAGCCTTTTTCAATGTTTGTATTCTTGTAATATTTAGTTACACTTCTATGCCTGTGTAAGATTATTTGGGTGGCACGAACTTCTGTACAGTCAAATAAATAACGTCAATGACATTACATTAGAACGGGAGCAAAGCTATTTTTATTATAATAGAATTAGATAATCTATAAATTGCAAGAGAGAGAGAGAGAGAGAGAGAGAGAGAGAGAGAGAGAGAGAGAGAGAGAGAGAGAGAGAGAGAGAGAGAGAGAGAGAGAGAGAGAGAGAGAGAAGAGAGAGAGAGAGAGAGAGAGAGACAGAGACAGAGACAGAGAGAGAGAGAGACAGAGAGAGAGAGAGAGAGAGAGACACAGAGAGAGGAGGGGGAGGGAGGGAGGGGGAGGGAGGGAGGAGGGAGGGAGGGACGGAGAGAGAGAGAGAGAGAGAGAGAGAGAGAGAGAGAGAGAGAGAGAGAGAGAGATTGTTTCAATGAATTTGACCTGTCCCACCATTGCGATGATCTCAAGGTGAATTCAGAGAAACAGCAAGATGACAGACAATTGAAAGAAAGAAATGAAAGAAGTAGGACCTAGCAGCACCACCTACCAACCGTCCGCGCGCGAGAGAGAGAGAGAGAGAGAGAGAGAGAGAGAGAGAGAGAGAGAGAGAGAGAGAGAGAGAGAGAGAGAGAGAGAGAGAGGGAGAGAGAGAGAGAGAGAGAGGGAGAGAGAGAGAGAGAGAGAGAGAGAGAGAGAGAGAGAGATAGAGAGGAGAGAGAGAGAGGAGAGATAGAGAGAGAGAGAGAGAGAGAGAGAGAGGAGAGAGATAGAGAGAGAGAGAGAGAGAGAGAGAGAGAGAGGAGAGAGAGAGATAGAGAGAGAGAGAGAGAGAGAGAGAGAGAGAGAGAGAGAGAGAGAGAGAGAGAGAGAGGAGGGAGAGAGAGAAGAGAGAGAGAGAGAGAGAGAGGAGAGAGAGACACACAGACAGACAAGGGAACAAAGACAGAGACTACACAGAGAAAGAGAGGCTCTCAGGGAGCATTTGACAGGAAAAAAATTTCCAAAAGATAAAACATAAAATCACTTGAAAATAATACTGTTTTATTTATAGGTTTCACACTCCAAAAGTGACTCAGTCAACACAGAAACTGTTTAAGGACACAATTTACAGTCAAAGGCAGTAATATCTTAGAATATAAGACCTCATTTCCCAACTCTCTTTCTTTCTCGTTCATTTTAGGTGAAATTAAGTGCTTAGATGTTTTCAACAAAACACACGGCCGTCGGTGATAAATGGCGAGAGGGCTGTGTGGAGAAATGTGAATGTCATTCCACAACATCCACTGGTGGTCTGGTGGGCATTTCAGTTGCAGTTCAATGTGAGTATGGAAAAGATAAGTGGTAAATACGCTCGCAGTAGATTTTCATATCTGTACTACTACTTAGAGGCTTGGGTAGCTAAGTCAATAGATCATCTGGCTGCCGCTCAGGAGATGTGAGTTCAATTCCCAGTCCAGGCAAACTTTTCTGGCTCTCCTGCCGGCCCAGCAGTGAAAATGGGTTAGCCAGCTCTGTAAAGATGAAAGTAAAGGCGGTGTGGAAATGGAAAGCAATATATCACGTATGTCTATTAAAATCAAGACTCTACTCCTTGTTACCCTACGCTCACCTCTGAGTATGGGTACGTTAATTTTCTTTATTTTACTGCTAATTTGCCTGAATTGTTTGTCGGCCTAAAATCACTTGCCAGGCAACGTTTATCTTGTGGTAGGCCTATTCCTAAAATCACTTGCCAGGTAACGTTTATCTCATGGTAGGCCTATTCCTAAAATCACTTGCCAGGCAACGTTTATCTCATGGTAGGCCTATTCCTAAAATCACTTGCCAGGCAACGTTTATCTCATGGTAGGCCTATTCCTAAAATCACTTGCCAGGCAATGTTTATCTCGTGGTAGGCTTATTCCTAAAATCACTTGCCAGGCAACATTTATCTCATGGTAGGCCTATTCCTAAAATCTTGACTGGCTTTATTTATCAAATGTCTGGGAAGTTCATCTTTATCCCTTCCTTTCTTTTATTGAAAAGAGGCACTGGTAGCTCAGTTGATGAGCGTCTGACTACCACCCAGGAGGCCTGCGTTCGATTCCCAGTCCCAGCAAATATTTCTAGTCCTCCCGTCGATCCAGCAGCGAAATGGATAGCTAGGTCTATTCAAACCCGGTGAAAGTAAAGGCGGCGTGGAAAACACTGGCAAACTACCACACTATGCCTAAAAACAAATCAGGGCTCTGCTCCAGATTACCCAACACTCAACTCAGAGCATGAGACTTACTTTACTTTAAAGTAAGGAGCATGGGTCATTTGAGCTCAGACAGAACACCCATCATGACAACCACCATGCTCACTACAAAGCCTCAGATGGATGAGGGCGTGCTACAGCATCTTGGAGCTCAATTTCTTCGCTGATCGGAAATTACGTTAAATACCAAGCTACACTGACTCCAACCTAGCTAGCCCAAGGTTATGCTTTGAAGAAAGGTACTTCACTTGGCTTTCGTCACTTGACTCAGGGATGGATGAGTTCCTAACTTGACAGAGCAGGATCTTGTCAAAGTGTTAATATGAAGTGCCTAGTAATAGGTAGCTGTACTGTAAGCTTCTCAATGTTGGGGAATAAACTGTGAGAAGAATGTGAGCTTGCACTTGTGTGAAAATACAGAGAATAAATCTATCTTCATCTTCTTACTCAGAACCACAAAGAAATGTTAGAAGATCATAAATCATTTTATCCTGAACAGGCAAAAGTAGTGCCGACTATGACGTTTAGGAATATGGACTTAGTTCTGGTAAGTCGTTGAAATGCAAAGCATAATTTTTTTTATTTTATTTAGTTTTTGTCTTCATATAAATGTTTTGGACCTATGTATGAGTTGAAAGAGAAGAACAATTTCTTTCACTGCTCACTTTAATTTTATGTATTCATTCATCAGATGCCCACGCTGGCCTGACGTTTCAAAGTACAATTGTACAGCTGGCATAGCAAGACCAGGGAAATGTTGCGCCCTTCCAAAGTGCCCACCTGAAAGTAAAATTCAGCTAGAAATACCTGATAAATACAAGAATGAATTCTAAGGAGTGACACACACACACACACACACACACATACATACACACACACAAAGCCACTTGTAATTTGTTCAAATCTTTTCTATAAACAAGATTCAAATCAATGTGTTTGATGGACTATGTATATCAGTATATAAGTTTACCTTCTTTTTTAAACTACTAAGCTTGTTTGGCTCACCGACCCGTAGCACATTGGAAAACAATACTGCCAGTCTGCCACATCAGATAGTTTGAGAGGCAGTGTTTTACACAATGCATGAACTAGGATGGAGCCCGATGTTGATTAGATTTTTATTGTTTATAATCCTGTTGAAACTTGTCACCTTAAGGTGGCAATTATAAGCTGATTGATTTCTTTCTAAATGCACCTCTTTGATGGTTAAAAAAACAAAATAAAATGTATTTGTTTTGCTGAAACCTAAATGTCAACCTGTTTCTTGAATTTATGTATGTAAATGTATGAAAATATGTTATGCACCTCGTACCCATGTACTTTGCTCAAGCCGGGTCTGAGAACTAGAGCCACGGGTCTGATTTGACAGTAGCATAAACCAAAATCAGTGTCGTCAACCTTACATTCCTTTACACCCGTGCTACTCAAACTCAAAGTGCGGTAGGCCCTACGCCTACTCATACCAGTGACGGTATGAAAGCCATCGTCTGCCAGTACGTAGAGATTAAGATTCTGGCCTTTTTTTATAACTATGAGTAGCCTACTAAGCTTATTTGGCTCACCGACCCGTAGCACATTGGAAAACAATACTGCCAGTCTGCCACATCAGATAGTTTGAGAGGCAGTGTTTTACACAATGCATGAACTAGGATGGAGCTAAGTTACTGAAGTCAACTATGCCACCAGATGACGTAAACAACCCAGGGCTAATTCATTACGGAAATCATTATCTCCCCTGGCATTGGGGATCATTAAGCAGTTATCGTAACCCAGAAAGAAAGAATGCGTAACAACATTATACTCAATTGAGGAAAACATGTGCTCAAGATAAAATAAATGAAGTTCTTGCTTTCCAAGAAGACTTTTACAAGACTATAGCTTGAGATTATAACATAAATGAAACATGGACGGATGAGCATCAAAGATAAGCTACTAATACAGTCGATTCCGGTTAATCGCAAGACGTCAGGAGTGGTAAAATTGTTGCGAATATCCGAAGTGAGTTGCGATTAACCATGACTTTTATATATAGAGTTTATTCTGTTTCTTCAGGAAAGTAGCGATTAAGTGGAAATTATGATTAACTGAGTTAAGACTCACCAGACTAAACTGTAACTATAAACCAAGATGTACCAACTAAAGATACCTCAGGCAGTTTTCAACTCACTCTCTGCTGGGGGCACTTTCAGTTCAAACGACAGAAATGACGGACATAATTTTAAAAATCACTGTAATCATACTATTTGAGGTAGATGTGTTAAATAAAAAATCTGTCTCCTCAGAAAAGAATATTGGTAGTTTCTGTTTGTGATTTTTTTTTATTCTGGAAAACAATATGACAAAAATATAAAAAATGAGGAAAACAAACTTTTTCAAGTAAAAACGACGCGTTTTCCATAAACTGTTTCGGTAGTAGATTTAGACATAGGAATATGTCTAGTGTTTGGCTTCTTTGTGGAAACTCCAACATCATAAAGATTAGTACATGATTATTTAGAGTCAGATTCACTTGTAAATTTAAAATTAATTCTTGGGTTGAAAGGAATTTTCGTTTTTTAGGACAAATTTATTGATTACTCGAGTGTGTCTGTCTACTTTTGATTTTCCGACAAAGGATGTACTACCAGATAATAATTGTATGTCATGTCTCCATACAAATGCTTCGATTATATAGTGTTGTTTACTTGGTTGCCATGGAAATGGCCGCCATCCTGAATTGTTATGTTTTTTGTTTACATGTTATTTTACATAACTATTTAGAAAAACATTATGACCAAATCGCTCCTAACTTCAAATGCAAGTTGTTCAAGGGAATGCCTATAAAATTTTCAAAACAAAATTCAGACCTTTAGTTTTATATGTCTTTTTAGATTTATTTAGTTTGCCATAGAAAACATACAAATCATGAAAAACAGTTTTGCAAAAAGTATACATTTTTCGGAATTAATTTTTTAAAAGTTTGTTTGTACAGTGAATGACAAAATATGTGCAAATAAGGCCAAACAGCGAAGAAATAGCCTAAACAATAACAGTTTGAGAACAACACAACTGAAATTTCACAACACTAATAAAAAGCATACACAAAAGTATACCTTTCACACAACTTTCGACTCACTAGTCTTTTACTCGTGATATCAAACAACATCCATTAAATGATAATAAGATAAAAACATTGCTTAGAATTGAATGAATATATTCTGCAATCAAATAAAATCCTTCAATGCAGAATGATCTATTACATTCAAGATGACCTAATTGGGGGCCCGACTGCGTCGCACGTGGGAAGCAACACGCGTGTTGATTGATTGAATGGGCCAAGCAAGAGAGAGAGGGAGAGACTTTGCGACTGTTCACCTGGATATTTGTGGCCTTTGAGAGTAACTTTTGCCCATATATGGAAGTGTGGTCTTAGTTAAAATTTATGTTTGCCTGAATTTATTTTATTTTTTTATTTTGGGGGGGGGGGGGGGGGCTTGAATGCTGAAAGGTATAGTTTTTGTTGTTTCAAATATCCAAGTTGGCGAGCTTCAAATACACTATTAAGGGTTTTGGGATAGTGACCTCAATTTCAAATACAATGTATTAATAGTCAGTGATGTAAAGACAGTTTGCCGACTTCAACATAAGGCTCTTTGCGTGTGAAGTTTGGAAGGTGCGTAATGAATGGGGTCTAACATTTTAAACACATGTTTGGAGGTGGATCCAGAAATGACAGGACCATAATCCAGTTTGGACGAAACCAATGTTCTATGTAATTTCAGGAGGGCTACTTTGTCAGCACCCCTATCTGTGTGACCCATATATTTAGAGCCTTTTCACATTTTATTCCTAAGGCTCTGAATATGTGATAAAAAGATAATCTGCTGTTAAAGGCCCCACCTAAATATGTTGCCTCTTTAAATATTTTGAGAGGCATTTGGTTTAAATAAAGACTGGGTTCAACATGTACATTTTTTGGGTTATGAAAATGGACACTTACAGTTTTTGATGTGGAGAATTTAAAACCATTGCATTGATCTTTCAAGGTAGGGCAAATGTTTGCCTTCAATATAGATAACAAAATCATCTACAAAAAGAGATGCTTGTACATTAGTAGGCAGTGTCTTTATGATATTATTTATTTTTATGTTAAATGAAACAGGAGCAAGAATGCTACCTTGTGGAACTCCATTTTCCTGAGAAAAATTTTCAGACCGCGTAGACCCTAATTTAACTTTGCAATGCCGTTTTGACAGGAACTCAAAAACAAAATTAGGCAGGTGACCACGAAAGTTAAGGTTGAAAAGATCAGTAAGAATACAATATGTCCAGGTCGTGTTGTAAACCTTTTGCTAACACACACAAATATAATTAAGGAAATTTTCAGGTTGGGTAAAATTATACATAGGTTTCCCAAGTCTATTCAAGTCATTCTGGCTAAAAATAGACAAAAACCAGGCATTTCCATAGTTTATGCAATACAGCGGTCCTGTTATTTTTTTGTAAGGTCAAAACAAAAATGGTGGAAAGGATGCCAGTTGATACTTGATGGTCGTTGAAGAATAGCTTCTCAGCCTCAATGGTGGCGGATATCGAAAGACAAATGCTAAATACACATAGTACAAACGCAAGTAATTCTCGTTTGTTTAATAGAATCAATAGAAATTGAACCTCGACCATTCGATAGGCCGCAAACTGCTCCTTAGGGGGCCTTAGCCACTAGGGGTACTTTCACTATAGATCGGAACATACTACAGATCTAGATCTATCAAGATTCTAAATCTTTAAGAGTAGAATAGATTAAAAATCTAGATATTAGATTAGAATATAATGGATCTAGATCTACTGCTAATTGGACGTCTATATTGGATCGTTCCGAGAACGAGTCGGTTGTCAGGTAAATATGGTAGCCTATATATAATTTAAGGGGGGATACAGTTATATATGGGCTACAGTAGCCTATATAAATTTAAGGGGGGATACAGTTATATATGGGCTACAGTAGGGGGGATACAGTTATATATGGGCCAGTATATATAATTTAGGGGGGATACAGTTATTATGGGCTATATATATAATTTAAGGGGGGATACAGTTATATATGGGCTACAGTAGCCTATATATAATTTAATACAGTTATATATGGGCTACAGTAGCCTATATAATTTAAGGGGGGATACAGTTATATATGGGCTACAGTAGCCTATATATAATTTAAGGGGGATACAGTTATATATGGGCTACAGTAGCCTATATATAATTTAAGGGGATACAGTTATATATGGGCTACAGTATTATATATAATTTAAGGGGGATACAGTTATATATGGGCTACAGTAGCCTATATAAATTTAAGGGGGGTTATACAGTTATATATAATTTAAGGGGGATACAGTTACATATGGGCTACAGTAGCCTATATATAATTTAAGGGATACAGTTATATATGGGCTACAGTAGGGGGGATACAGTTATATATGGGCTACAGTAATTTAATTTAAAGGGGGATACAGTTATATATGGGCTACAGTAGCCTATATATAATTTAAGGGGGTTATATACAGTTATAATTTAAGGGGGATACAGGGCTACAGTAGCCTATATATAATTTAAGGGGGATACAGTTATATATGGGCTACAGTAGCCTATATATAATTTAAGGGGGATACAGTTATATATGGGCTACAGTAGCCTATATATAATTTAAGGGGGGATACAGTTATATATGGGCTACAGTAGCCTATATATAATTTAACAGTTATATATGGGGTAGCCTATATAATTTAGATACAGTTATATATGGGCTACAGTAGCCTATATATAATTTAAGGGGGGATACAGTTATATATGGGCTACAGTAGCCTATATATAATTTAAGGGGGTTACATATGGGCTATACAGGGGATACAGTTACATATGGGCTACAGTAGCCTATATATTTATGGGGATACAGTTACATATGGGCTACAGTATATATATAATTTAAGGGGGGATACAGTTACATATGGGCTACAGTAGCCTATATATAATTTAAGGGGGATACAGTTATATATGGGCTACAGTAGCCTATATATAATTTAAGGGGATACAGTTATATATGGGCTACAGTAGCCTATATATAATTTAAGGGGGATACAGTTACATATGGGCTACAGTAGCCTATATATAATTTAAGGGGGATACAGTTATATATGGGCTACAGTAGCCTATATATTTTAAGGATACAGTTATATATGGGCTACAGTAGCCTACAGTTATATATGGGCTACAGTAGCCTATTTTTTCCTATAATTAAGGGTGGGGGTGGCACCTGAAGTGATTTTTGCTTTTGAGTTAAGGTTTTTGCTTTTAGTATGTATATAAGTAACTGTCAAAATACAATCATGAAAGTTTGTAGTATCCTTGGTTGCCATAGAAACGGCCACCATATTGGATTTTGACTCAATTTTCAAAATCTATCTCCTCCTTAGTCATAAATAAAACCACTCAAAACCTGCGCAGATCGTCTTTCCATTCAATATCTAAAGAGTGACATCGATATTTTTCGATATTTTGCATAGGTTTTTTTTAATGAATGTTTGAAAATGCTGTATATCGTGAATGTACCAAAATGGCATTTTTATTTTTAAAAAATAAAAATTCTCAAATATATTTTTTTAAAACGACGTCATTCTATTAACATTGACAAGAGGAACCTGTGTGGCAAATACAATACAAATCGTTTGGTAAATGGCAGAGGAGAAAAAATTTTAGTGTTGAAAAACTACATTTTGAGAAAATGCAATTTAAAAAATCAACAGAAAATAACACAAAACAAACGTTTCAGACAGGTTTCCCTTGTTGTAGCAAACCCCTTACTCTTTTGACTGTCTCTGGCTTTGTTACTTATGTAAATAGGATTATAAATCTAGGCTTCAGATGTGCACTGTTGTGAAAACAGACGTCGAAATGACCAGTTTTGTGTTTTTTTTCCGCAAAACATCTTATGCTTGTGCGAGTGTTTATATACACACTGACGCGCAACGCCTCTAATGTCACACAGCGATGGGAGACGCATTATATTGGTGTCGGAAAAACGAGGTCAAATCATGTGTTGCCACATTTGGGATTAACCGTCAATATACAGGTTTTTACTGCCATTTTCTCAGTCAGTGTTAAGGTAATTTACGTCAAAATTTCGATTGTTTTTACCTACCCTTGCCTACAAAATATTTTGTAAAAAAAATATATACGTCATATGGACATTTGTCTGCCATGAACTTGTAGATAAATGATCGTTCTACCCAATATGCAAAAAACAGAAAGTCAACCTTTTGGTCCAAAATTCACCAGTCTAGGTGTCTCCCCCCCCCTTATTAGACAGAGGGAGAGGGAAAGAGGAAGAGACATGGAGAGAGTAGAGCGAGAGGGAGGGAAAAAGAAAGAAAGAGAACAACACGGACAGATAGACCGACCAACAGAGAGAAAGATATACAGAGAGAGGCAGACAGACAGAGGGAAGAAGAAGAAAAGAAGAGGGGAGAAGAAGGAGGAAGAGAGAGGGAGAGATAGAGACAGATAGAGGGAAGAGGAAGAAGGAGGAAGAGAAGCAATACTGTTACTAAACTGTTAGATCTATGTTGTAGTTCGTGATTAAGTGGGGAAAAAAACAAAAAGAAGCTGGTTTCAAACAGCAGGAATTTGTTTCCTTTGAATTTAATTATTTTACTTCTTTCTTCTACTTGTACTTTTGTGACACTGACAGGCATGGTGACATGGTTCGACTTTCAATGCGATATGAACAAACTACAAGGTAACTCAGGGTCATAAAATCTAGCACCCCCGTGAACGTATCTTCATCACATAAAGTATATTATATTTTTTAAAGTTAAAGGCCTGTTTACATGGATCGTGATGGTAGTGATATTCCTGCACATCCGCTACACGTCTTTTCAAAAGATTGAATTGGTTATATTATTCTGTACGTTAATTGTTCCCATGAATAACAAAATCTGTCGCTTTTCTGTCCAGTTTACGCAGCATTCTTTTCACAATAGATGCTACTGTCAGCAATTTCAACATAAGGATGCGGCGATGGACATTGACATTATGAAATCACGGTCGGTCCAGACACATGGGTTGGTGACTCATTCATCTTAATATGTGCAGCCAGGGTTAAAATGACCAAACATAATTTTATTTTATTTTTTCATAATAGTGGGAAAATGACAGATATCGTGTGCAGCGACCTGTAATTAACAAAGTTGTTCGCGACACAGTTTTTTATTGACAAACAGTGAGGCAAAGGGCATATCGAAAGTGAAGGAAATGACATTAAATAATCTTAAGGCCCCATAGGAAAAGAGACAAGACAGATACAAGGAATAGACAGAAAAGTCTTGATCAACATGGAGAGTGTAGTTAGCTCAGTTGGTAGCACGATTTCTTTTTATGACGAGGTGATGAGTGTGCGACGCAGTGGTTGCGAGTTCCATCCAAAAGATGGCCAAGATTTTTTGTCAATTCCTTGTATTTGTTTTGTCTTTGTTTTTATGGAGCTTTTATATCATTCATTGTTATTTTCTTCACTGCTTTTATTGAGTATTGAAAAAAGAATGGATATGAGAAAGTGCCTTGCAACCATTTTCCTTCTCAATCTCACTCTACTCTCTGCATTCACCTCATGCAGAAATAAAATGTGCACGTATCGGACACGCACTTCATGGAAATTTTGTTCTGATTTGATTTATCCACAACCACAACTTAAGTGATCTCTGGGTTTTTGGTAGGACTCTTAGTTTTGTCTGGACTGCCATGTAAACAGCCAAGGGATCTTAAAAGTGCACAGCGTGTTGTGATCTTTTTATCATCCTTCTCCGATGGGACTAGTTGTCTATCCACCTACCTGGGCCTGGGTGTGGGAGGGGTAGATTTTACATGTTTTAATAGTTGGCGGGGCTTGAACTCATCACCTTAGTTGAGAGCCCGATACCTTACCTCTGGACTACTGAGTCCCCACCGAAAACACAAAACAAAAGATATGCACATCCGTGACGCACATATCTGATATACTCCCATGAAAACAGGCCTTTATCTAAATTATCAACAACAAAAACTGGCGTCACTCTTAGATATTGAGTAAAAAAAGTCGATCTGCACAGGTTTTGAATGATAACATAACTAAGGGAGGAGATAGATTTTGGACATTGGGTCAAAATCCAAGATGGCAACCGTTTCTATGGCAACCAAGGACGCTACAAACTTTTAATGATAAAGGATGGTTGTATTTTGACAGTTACTCATGTACATTCTAAAAGCAAAAACCTTAACTCAAAAGCAAAAAGATTACTTCACAAGGCCCCCCCCCCCCCCTTTAATTAGAATGTTTTTGTATACAAAAACTAAAAATGAGTAGGATAATGCTTTGAAACGTCATAAAACCCTGGAACGCTCTAACCTACTACTTATCGACCCTGTTTTAACTGCCCTGGCTCCACTGGCACTATATTCATCTCGGACAGCATCTTTCGATACCAGGTGCGCAGAATATGTCACATATATTCCTGACAATGACAATATACGGCACTATTGAATAGATATGGTCATATGTACATTTTTCTGATAGATTACACTGTGCTGATTAAAACAGTACCAACTTGCTATACTTCAAACAAAATTACTGGCTTTTATGATTCAAACGATGTGTTGAAAGTCATACATAAAAACATTGTAAAAATTCAAAGAATCAATACTGAGCTTATTTTATGGAATGAACGGCTGCGATCAATAATACAATAAACTAGATTTGTCCGATTTTGGGCAAAAATGAGCGTTCTCAGGACACCCCCCCCCGACTTGAAAGCATAAAGTCAGAAACAGCTGCACCCTGGACCACCGTACTTCATATGTATCATGTAGGTTTTAAATAACCTGCTTTGAGTTCTGATCGACTTAACATTTGGATTATTTGGCAGTACAGTGAAACCTCTCTGATCGGGAAATCTCAGTGGATCGTAAAATTTTCCCAATTAGCCGGGTTTCCTGATTATCCAGGGACCTACGGATTTTGGTTTTCCTTCAACAGTTTGAGGTAAATTAGGCCCTTCTGCCACGTCCACAGCAATCTTCGCAGAAGGGTAGTCTTTGAAAAGAGTGTGGGTAGCCCTGAAAAGTACAGTATTGTTAGGTGGACCAGCAAGAACTAGCATGGCTGTGATTGATCCAATTCAGTGGCAAAAATTAGGCTTCACAGCAGCGTCATAATCTGGGCTAATCCATTTTGAGTTAAATGTGTTTCTGTGGATATTTTTTCTAGACTGCACATGAAACCAGGCAATCCTACCATTATTATATATAGATCTTACTATATATATATATATAATACTACAAGTACAATAGCCTTTTCACATACATTGCCAGTGTCAGTGATGGTTTTTTTTCTATGATTCATCATTGTTATAACGCTATTCTCTTTATGACGCCAAGTTACCATTGGCATAACAGTTGGTAGTATAACATAACAACAGGATTTAGTGTATATATATGTAATATATATATATATTTATATATATTATATATAAACATTATACTTATACAGATCGCGACTCAAATTTTAAAATGTTTTATCAGCATAAACTGCTGATTGCAACTGAACTGTCGTGTGCACAGTGAAATGGTTTAGCACAATGACGTTTGTTGAGATTGTTTTAACATCATCAGTGAACGCGAGTGACCTCCCTCTATTTAGCATAGGACATTTTCGTATACTGATATGAACATGACATAAAAGGTTTCTTATTCAATATCTATAAAATGAAGGAATTGTGAAACCAAGTGACATCTCTGACAGAACAAAGACTCCTTTTTCCACTGAATATAGAGTTATACAAAGTATTGAAGAAGGAAAAGGAAAAGAGCGGAAAGAAGGCAGTGGTAGGTCAAAAGATTAACATCTTTGGATAGGAGGCAGTTTGGCTTACTTAGTCAGCCACAACCCAAAGATAAGTAATCAAACACTGAAATCTGAACTGGTCGCAAAAGAAAGTTTCAATGTAAGTTTGAGGATCATTCAATGAGAACTGGCCAGTCATGGGTTAAAAAAGAGAATGGGAATTCCCAAAATTGAGTTGACAAAAAAGCAAAAACAGAAGCACATTGAGTGGTGTCTAGAGCACGTGGATTTTAACTACAATGTTTTTTCACCAATGAAATTTCAGCGAGCGTAATCCTCATACCATACAGCTTTGGTCTAAATCAACACACCCTTCTCAATATGACAAGAACATTGTCCAAAATTTCATTTGTAGGATGTCATCTTTCGGCTCGATCCCCTTGCACATACTTATTTATTGATAATTTAACAAGTGAACTGTGGGGGGTTTTCTGTTACCCACAGCAAAGATACTTTATGAAAATGATTAAATTTTACTTTTTACCACAAGACAATGATCCCAAACACTGCATGCAACTTTGGACTGATTTTCCGACAACAATAAAAGTGTTGAAATTATTATGCTCAATACCTAAACCTAATCGAGACCATGGGAAGCCGCTAAATTTAGAATCAATTGAAACAAAAACAATTCAAGAATATTGAGGAAGTGAAAGACAAAACAGCGTTCTTCTGGGACCACATGTGAGTTACGAATTTGTAGGAATGACGATCTCGTTGGAGCATATCTCCATCAGTTCATGTCCATGGTAACAGTGACGTCACAAGATATTAAAAGTGAGAGATTCATTTTGACAGTTTTGTTACAAATCTGTGAACAGGGGATGAGGCCCCAAATTCAAATCCAAGCTTTCGACATGTTCCTTGGGAAATACACCTAACATGCATTTTGCCCACTCAACCCAGGTGCAAATGGGTACAAACACTAGCGTCCTGTCCAGCAGGTGATTGTTATCACCTATTTCCGCTTCATGCTATAGAAATCAGGATGCGCTCCAGCTCTATGAGCCGTAACAGCCATAAAGCAACCTAACTTACTTTCAGAACTCTAGCCAGGCCATTACAACCCATAGAGTCCAAGGTTATCCCGTATCCTGGTTTCTACAGCATGAAGCGGACCAGGTGATATCAATCACCTGGACAGGATGCTAGTCAGTCTGACACAGGTTGCTTCTACGCAGCTAGTTCTTTAAGTCATTTGCACCTGAGTCAAGAGGGGGAAAATGGCCTTTCCCTAGGAACACAACGTCAGACCTAGCTTTGCTAGGATTCAAACCTAAGACTTCATGATCCCAACTCCGGCAGCTTAACCATTTGGCCACTGATGACTAAAGCATTTACATGTACATTATACAACTGATGATATATATATATATATATATATATATATATATATATATATATATATATATATATATATATATATATATATATATATATATATATATATATATATAATAAGCATGCCCGTAGACAATTATGATTATGATTATTCTTTTACCACATTCTTTTTTTCAACAATGAACTACTCAATAGGTTACTGGGTGGAAGGTGATATCAAGTACTGGTACAGTATTCGATACTTAGGTTAGGCAGGCTTTTCATTGCATATCTAATGACCGGAAATTGAGGAATGAATAACAATAACAATAAAATTACTCACAAGTTTCGTGGATTGCATATCGCAGGCAAACAATCTTTTCCAATCAATTAAAATACTGATTTGGCCCATGAGTTTAGTCGGCAAGAATCTAAAGCAGGTTATTTGAAATCTACATGCGAAATATGGAGGTTGTGGGTGCAGTGGTTCCTGCGTTTTGGCGGTCAAAGTATGAGATGTACAGCTTTATATAGAGAGATATATTATATGGCTTCATCATAATGACTAAAATTAAGTTACCCCAGGTGCTCTTTTCAGGTGTGTGTGTGTCTAGCAGTAATGTTTGATCTGTAGGCCATGCATCGGTGAGCTATACTCATAAATCAAGTCACATGACTTTTGACAGACTGATATAAGTAACAAGGATATCACATACATTATAAAGAAACAAAAAAAAAAAAATGCACTGGACATGTGTAATGTACTTAGACAAAAATGTTTTTTTTTAATATCCTTTCAAAGGATTCCACTCACAAATCAGACTCCATGGCGCTTTCCATGAGGTTCACTGCATTCTTAATCATGGCAAGTCACCACATTGTACATCTTAACTTCTTAGACATAGAAATGTAACTCTAAGAACTACTCTACCTCTTAATCTGAATATCGTATGCATTCAACTTGTAGATTTTATAGTTATTATGTATAACGTACATGTGTATACTGGGAAAAATAATATTCTTCAATCATTATTATCATATCACATTTTAGGGGAAAGGGTGGGGGTAGGGGTTGACATGTTATTGTTTCTGAAAGAAAAGGTGCCTATCCCCCCCCTCCACCTCACACACCAAAAAAACCCCAGTAAAACAACTCAATAATAAAAATAATAATATTGTATAAAATGTAAAAGCAATAAAACACAAAAACATTATTTTGCTAGAAGATTACCATGTCGTTGATAAACACTCATATCTGTTTCATCTTGCTACAGGTGATGCTAAGG
Source organism: Doris montereyensis (assembly GCA_037039925.1). Lineage (NCBI taxonomy): Eukaryota > Metazoa > Mollusca > Gastropoda > Nudibranchia > Dorididae > Doris > Doris montereyensis. The sequence continues at coordinate 39,373 of JAXRKP010001549.1, read as the reverse complement.
CAATACTTTGGCTCAAAATCAAACATATAATCTGTTTAAAAAGTAAATCTACACATTATGGTACATGATATATTACATGCACTTTTATAATAATTAATAACATAGATACCATATAAATAAATCACATCACTGATTACATATTAATAATAATTATAAATGTGTCTAACTCTCTAGATACCGTATAAATAAATCACATCGCTGATTACATATTAATAATAATTATAAATGTGTCTTCAAAATCCAATTTGTTCTGAGAATAAGTGAATATCTCTCTTATGTTTCAGGTGCCTGGGTACGTGGGAGAAATGTGGTGAAAAATATTTTTTAAAAACTCAACCGATGCGCAAAACATGTTTTGTGAAATGAAAGAAAGCAAATAGTGTGTATCAGGGTTAGTACAGTAGTAGCCAGATAATTACACACTGTTTGGGAGAAGATAATTACACACTGTTTGGGAGAAGATAATTACACACTATTTGGGAGAAGATAATTACACACTATTTGGGAGAAGATAATTACACACTATTTGGGAGAAGATAATTACACACTGTTTGGGAGAAAGAAAAGAGCACAAGTATGGGTGCCGTGCAGTCCTAGAAAGCTACCCGAGTACATGCAAGTCCTGTAAATAGACGGGGACGCCAGCAACAATAAAGAAAAATCTTTAAAAAACTCAACAAGAACTATTTCAATAATGGCAAATGAGGGATTGGTGACTTTAAATAACTTTGATCATATTCAATCTTAGGGTGTGACATCAAAACATGGAAATTTCCACAACGGGGAAAATTAACACAATGCAATTCATAGTGTATGAGGGATTCTGTATTTTCTTTTTTTATACAACTACCAGGGCATGAGACAAGTTTTAAATCACATTTAAGGATATGTGATGACAACTTCAGAAAAGGGAACGAGGATATTTCCAATGCTCTTTGGTGAAATGCACACATACACACACATGCGTGCACACTTAATAAACACACGCATTCACACCAATATGCACACACACACATATACACACACTCACAAACTTTAATTTACAATAACAATTTGTAAAAAGTAAGGAATGTTATTGAGAATGAGATCCCATTAAATAGCCTTAACTAAATACAACAAGAATAACTAAATCAGGCTGTCAAACAAGCATTGTCCCATCCTCAAACATTGATTGTCACCTGCGCTATATTACCTTAGTTCAGTAAAACTGTGAAAAGAATTTCCAACTGAAATCAAATTAACCAGTAGTACTGAAGCTTTCAAGAGAAAATTATTAAAGACATGATTAATTTAAAAACAAAACCTCATCTTAGATTTCTGTCTAAATTTACAAGAATTTTGTATTTTTTTGTGGTTTAATTTGTAAAAAAAAAAAAAAAGGCAGCTAATACACTTTTTAAAAATTCATGAAAACATTCTTATTGCATATTTATCAAAAATCCCTATGAGTGAAGTAAATTTTTTGATTAAATAATACATGTACCAAGTTTCAGCCAAATCCATGAAAAAATGGAATATAAAAACTTTGGCAATACCACCTGCCCCTCCTGAGTCAAATCGGGTAATGCATGTTATGTGTCTTTCCTTAGAAATAGAAACACACAAAGTCATCAGGATTCCAGCACAAACTTCATGACCTTAAATTTAGCGGTCTAACTACTAATACTAGCTCACCAACACCTTTTGATAAGGGGTGATATTTAAATAAGAATTTTCTGTGATCATCGGCAAAGACAGATCAATAAGTTTTCAATTCTCACAAAGCTTTAAATACAAGTGCAAGCAACAATCAGAATAAAGATGAATTATCATTTTCATCTTAATTAATCTATTAATTTTTTTTTTAAACCTTCAATATGAATCATTATTTTAGCCCTGACCATGGTATAGAAACCGATATCTTACTCTTTCAATCAACATTTAAGTTTCATTTAACATGTATATGATGAGGTAAAACATGATGATTTACAAAGGTATATAGCTACTTCTTACTGATCTGATTATATGACATAAAATAACAGGTGTGTATCCAAAACTCAAAGCCCAAAGCTTTGGGAAACATTTTCTACGGTTGAGACAAAAATCAAATTAAATTGCAAATGAAAATAAAATAATTCTGCTTATGATTATATTTATAATTCAATGTCTTTGGTTTTAAGGGGTCAAAAATTGCCACCCTCCCCCCCTCTCTCTCTTATGTAATAGTGTGAATTATTGAAATATTAAATAGAATATCTCCTATTTTAAATCAAAGAAGCCTAACATCAAAAACTAGAGTTTAAAACAAATAATTGTTGTTAAAAAAACAACCTGACAAAAAAGAAAGAAAGTTTCATTCCCAAAATGCCTACACCTGAGATGAGGCAAATAAGTTGACAACCTTGGACAAGGCTTAATCAGATGATAAGTTACTAGAACAACACTCTTGGATAAAGATACATGTAAATGAAAAAGAAGAAAAAATTTACATCATAGTCCTTGGTCAAATAAATGCAGCATCATTAATGATTGTCAGAAAAATATTCTAAAGAATTGAGATGTTATTAGATTAAGAATACCTGGTCAAAGATAAACAAGAAGACTTGTATTAAGTCAATGACATAAGACCTGAATAAAAAATAGGTGAAACATGTTCTTAAAGCAACAACTGTGGACAATATATACGAGATCACACCTGCTCTTGATACTCTGCAAAAAAAATATCACAGCTTAATTTACAAGTAAATGACAAGGGCTTTAAAGATAAATGTGAGGTCGAAATTGAAATTTCACCCCTTGAAATTTTGTCTGAAGTTGCATTACTGCATCTATTGACACGTTGCCACAAAATGATATGTCCAGCTGCCTCAGACGTCTGCTTTTGAAGTCAGCATGGACACTGATTCATTTGTCAGTTTGTCGTTTTGAGAAATGTCCACAGATGATAGACAAGGAGAGTGTGTAGCCAAAGATTTGATAGCTAGATCTGTTATTTCAGCACAACCTCAAAAGAGACTTCCTCAAGGCTCGGATTAGCCCTGGCAACCTGCTGGATCCCTTTATCCGTGAGGCGTCCCAGATTGTTCAGGGACAGACTGCGCAGATTCGGGAACTGAATGGATTCAGAAATCCCCAAGTCTGTGATTCTTGAGCAGCTGGACAAATCCAACTTCTCTAACAAAGACAGGTTAGACAATTTGAATAAAATTTCACCAGATTCTATCTGACTCTGTGCTTTGCAGATTGATGTCTGATGGTTTCAAAGAGCCGTGGGCTTTCGAAAGATTCTGCTCTCTTTGTCTCGCATACAACAGCAAGAGTCATGATCAAACTCAAAGGAATGGCGATATGGAATGCCATTTTCAGGCACATATCCCAGAATACCTAAATCAGTAAGCTGGTGACAATATGCAAGTTGCAGAGAACGTAAAGAGAGCAGATTTTGTGAAATGGCATGGATGCTGGCATCTGTGACACGATTACAAGCAGTCAAATCAAGGTGTCTCAAACCGGGACTAGCCCGAGAAAGACAGGACACAAAGGTATCACAGATATCGGGACAGTAAGCCAAGTGAATGCTGAAAGCATGAGACTTGGACTACATAAACCTTTAATGAGATCACTGTCATACAAATTCAAGGCTTCCCAATATCAAGCACTCGTAGGGAGGCAAGACTACCAAGAGACACAATGTCACATTGACCAACTCTGGGACATTTTTTAAGCCTCAATGTGTGTAAATGTGGCAAGTTTTGCACGAGGGTATTGAAAAAAAGCTTTACTGTTGCCTAATTCCTTACATCCACTTAAATCTAACTTTTTAAGATGATTTTGTGCCTGAGCAAGATACTTTATACCTTTATCAGAAAGTTCCATACATCCACAAAGTATCATCTCATCTAAACATAAACCAGGAACTTTACACAGCTCATTCAATGCCTGATCATTGACAGCAGTGTGACTCAAATCAATCGTCTTAATCTTCTTCACTCTGTTGTGAACAAAATTTACAAAGGTGGAAAACTGGAAAACTGCTGGACTGTTTGAGCGAGAGGAGGAATTTTGAGAACCAAAAATAATGTTGCTAGACGCTAAAGAAATAAAGGAAAGATTTTCAACAACAGACACAAGTCTGGAGAAAGTGACATCCGTCATGTGTCGCAAGCGGGCCAACTTTAGTTCCTGTACATTGATAAGCGTCTCCTGCAGCTGGAGTTGATCCTTTTCTTTTGAAAGCAGGCGACCAGAAAGAAAATGGAATTAGATCCAGACAAATCCAGTCCAATCAAGTTTGGGCACTGACACAACAAACAGATAAGACTGTCTTCATTCAATTTACTTGATATGGCATCGCCTAATATTAGGTGGGTTATTTTTCATCCAAAAACTTGAGATGGTCCTAGACTTTTGCTTGAGGGCGGTCGGCATTTCACGACAACATTTTTTCTGCAAACATGGATGTAAGGATGCGTGATACCATTTCTTGCACACCAGGGGCAGCTTCTTTTTTCGATCGGATAAGCCAATGAATTCAAAGATATAGGTGATTATCTGGAAAAAGGACAAAAAAAGACAACAAAACGTTTTAATTGATTATATACATACAATATTGATATCATTTTATCATAATCTTATTTCTTTACTATTATTATTATTATTATTATTATTATCATTATTAACATTGTTTTAACAATGTAAGTCCACCAAGCCACTGTCAGCGGCCTTTGAAAAAAAAATGAGGACACTAAGCCACTCCAAACGGCTCCTAGATCTAGTGGTTTAAAAACATGAATGTAGTAGTTCAAATCCTGTACGGGTACGCCCTATCATTACTAGAAAAAAAGTACAGTGGTGTCGGCCCAAGAACTCAGTCCGTCTAAGAACTCGCTATTTCCGTTCAACAGAATTATTTTTCTTAGGTAAAACTACCTCCTTAAGACCCCGCTGGTACAACCCGATCCGCCTTAGAACCCAGTCTGATCGTGAGCTGAGAATCGTGAAAATAAAATCCATATTCCATTTAATGCTAGTAATTGACAATAACATATGACATGTTGCAAGTAAAATATAGAAAGGCGAGCGGTAAGTCTATAGCATTGGGCCAGACGCTAGTAGGTGCTATAATCATGCACGTGTCAAATGAATGTGCTACTGCTAGATGCTGAATGAAAGACACAAGGAAGGCTCACCACCCATATTGTCCACCTTTCATGGTCACCTGTGACCATGCCTTGGTACCTCGGGCACGACAGACGAATGAAGATTACATAACAGTTGCATGCCAATATGTGGAGGCAAGGTAATTAAGCGGCTCATATTGCAACATCAAAGACAGGTGACTGGCATGGTAAGGACAGCCCTCTTATTGTTGTGACTTTTTCTCAAGTCGTCAATCATTTTCTTACTTCTTTCTGGTTGACTGAAAAAAGAACGACCAATCACATAGTGTTTTCAACACGTACAGAAATGATTGCACAAATCGCTACATTGTTTAATCCTAGTCATAAACTTTTATTCATTCACTCAGCTCGCTGCAGGCTAAATCTATCTACCTGCAAAAACTGCATATTTTTCAAAACATCATTTTGATTTTAAGCACAGTTTCAGACCATCATAATACCTGCACGAGGCAATTCTCTTAATAACAAATAGAATTTGCTTATTTATTGGGGCCTGGTCAAAATTGTAATGTCAAAGGGAATAGCCAATTCAAACTATATGAATAATGAAGCAAAATACAAGGCATGCCGGAGTCCACCTTAGAACCCAGTCTGATAAAGAAACCGCTGTTTTTGTCACCCGAGGACTGGGTTCTTAGGCGGACACTACTGTAGACGTACTCTAAAATAAAAAGGTAAATACAGTCAATGACGAAGATTTTCTATGCTTGAAGAGTCCGGAAGACTGTTCAATTCTAATTGCATGGTGACAAACCAATGATACAATGGGACAAATGCTGTGTGTGGGGTTATGAAGAGAAGACTGGTCTTCTTTTATTACATTACAATGGATAGGTAAAAAAGGGTGGTTACAAAGCATGACACATTGTTCACAGGCATAAGCCATATTAGCAATGGAATTACATGAAGCGAATGTGTGATAAACAAAAAAGGAGTTTTAACCAATTATGGACATACTTTATGATAAATTTTGAGAAGATGATACCTGCAGTTGCTGTTGAGACCGGGCATTAAGGCGAAAATCTTGGTTTTCAAAACGGGCAGTTCGAGGGGCAATTTAAGAAAAAATCAGTTTCACCGAGATTGCGGGCATTTAGGTGAAACAGGCATTATGATGGCGAGCTTTTAAGCAGTCACTACTTTACTAGTTTCCTCTGGCTATGAACAACACACCTGCCCAAGTTCAAAGTTCCAGAATGTAGGAGAGAATGGAAAATTTAGTGTGTTGATGGAGAGAAATAGCTTTCATACTACACAGTTGCTTACAAATCCTGTGACTACGAGAAAATTCGGCCTAGGATGAGGCGTCAAACTCCTATTTCCAATCTGTCCCATGATGCATTGTGTGATTTCCAAGATAGGTGGTACCTCTTTTGCTGGCTGTCTTTTACTAGTGCTATTCATTGTATAGTGATAGCAGAAGAAGTATGTGCTGACTTTAGCACTTAAATGTTATATATATATATCTAAATTTGTGAATCAAAATATATGACTAGTTTTATTTAGAATATACATCATAAAATTGTTGGGAAATAGTTGCAATGGCATCCTCGACATCCTTGTGGAATTGCAATGCATCGAACGCCTGAAAAGTTGAGTTCATCATTGTAACAGGCCAATGTTGTCGCCAGCCTTTTTCTCACCATCAAAATACATCATGAGTTGAAAATCAGAAAGTTAAGAAACTCCAAAATCTACAGCATAATTAATTCCT